>CAUYQG010058990.1:0-17827 GCA_963574415.1 Tarsius wallacei | reverse complement strand
GTGGACATGGTGGTGAACAGATTGAATGGGACAGGCAAGTACAGACTAGAGAGACTTGGCTGAATTTTTTAATTGTTCATTTTTAACTGACTTTAGACTGATGTAATGTGTGCTCTGCTTGCTCTGGTTGGCCAGCATCTGCGCACGGTTCCTGGTCATGCGCTGTGGGATCTCCTCCACTTTGGGGACCTTCGGGGCGTCAACTGTGGGTTTGGGCTCTGGTTCTACAGTTTCTGGCTGGACGCCACCTGGGGGGCCCTCAGCAGGAGCGGTGGCCCGGGAGACCCCAGCACTGTCCTGGGCGCTGTCCCCAGTCTGGGCTGTGCCATCTGCAGGAGGGCCAGCGGGTGCACAGTGGGATGTGGGAGGGGGATCTTCCACCTCGGGCACCTGGTCTCCACCCCTCAGTGGGGGATGTTCAGGGGGCCCGGGCCCGGGTTCTGTGCTGGGGTCTGCATCCCCGGGAGCCCGCTCCTCTGCTGCAGTCTCTGCCTCCACTGAGGCTTCCAGAGCCACATCCAGCCTTGGCTCCTCGGAGGGCTCAGGCTCGGGCTCCAGGGGAGGGTGGGGGGACACTGGGGCAGGAGGTGGTGCCGGCTGCTCCCCAGCAGCAGATACAGAGAGGTCCCCACTGCCAATGGCCATGGGGACCCCTGGGGGAATCTTTTCTGGAGCCGTAAGACTTTCTTCTACAGATTCTGCTTCAACATCAGAAACGTCCTTGGTCTGAAGAGGAAGCTCTGGCAGTGAGAAAGGCCCCAGGTCCAGGTCGTCCTCGGAGGTGGGGAAGGCATCTGCCCAGGGCACCGGCTCCACCTGGCCAAGGGTGGACAGGCTGTGACTGCTGTCCAGGAAGCTGCTCTCCAGGGGCCCCAGTGCCTCCACCTGGGCCACGGTGGCTATGCACGCAGGCTCAGGGGCCACATCGAGCGCTGTGTCTGGAAGTGACTTGCAGCTGCTGAAGAAGGACTCCAGCCTGGAGGCAGGGGCATAGGGAGCAGCTTCCTCTGTGGCCCCAGGGACAGGGATTGCTTCCACCCCGTCATCTTTGCCTTCCTCCAGTCCTGGCTCGGTGACAGGCAGAGAGTACGTAGCAGGAGAGACAGGGTACGGGGGCTCTGGGGCACTGAAGGGTCCCGGGGCGGGCGGGTGGAGGGACTCGGCGGGGCAGAAGTGCTTTGGAGACTCTGGGAACCGCTGAGGAGACTTGAGGAGAAGGTCCGAGCCCACAGGCCAGCTGGCAGGGCTCTCCGAGGCACTCCCAATCAAGGTGGCAGACAGGGCCTGCTCGGCAGGGTGGGCGGGGTGGGCCCACTCGACGGGCTCCTCAGTGATGACGGTGCTGAACGGGCCCTCATCCAGAGGCTCCAGGTAGCTGGGCTCCGGGGGGATGATGGCAGCCGTGGCCTGCTGGTCCTCAGTGGTGTCCAGGTCAGGGGGCAGGGCTCCTTCCAGGGAAGGTGCTAGCAGCTCACCTCGGGGAGAAGGGGAGGACTTGGCCTGTAAACTGGAGAAGATGCCGTCTGGGGATGGAGTGACGGTGACGGCTGCCGTGGGTGGGCAGTAAAGAGCGTCGACCTTGGGCGAGGAGATGCCATAGTCGGGAGAGTAGCAGCCCGGGGACAGACAGGCAAACTTGTCCGTGGGTGCGGGAGGCAGAGGGCCCTTGTCCTCCATCAGGTGCTGTGCCGGGGACTCATAGCTGGACGCAGTGGGCACGCTCTGCTGTCGAAAGAGCTTGTCCCCGACACTGAACTCCTCCTCAGGGGTCCTCCTGATGTCAACGGAGATGGAGCGGTAGAGGCTGGTGGAGAGGGGCCTGGTAGGGGTCTGGCCAGGATTTTCTGTGAGCCCACTGGATGCCACGGAGAACCTATCGAAGAAGGAGGGGGAGCAGGCGCTGGTGGATGTGGCAGAGACGGGCAGCGAGTGCTGCGAGTCTGCGCAGTCGAACATGAGGTCGGAGTAGTCGTCGGCGCTGCAGGACGGGGTCCGGGGTGTGTGCATCACCTCCTCGTAGCTGGGGCAGGACACCACTGACGTGGGCGTGGGCACACCTGTGGGCCGGCTGTGGTCAGGCCTGGGCGATGCAGGCAGGACCTCTTTCATGGGTGGCCCCGCCAACCAGTCTTTGGGTTCTGTGCCTGGTCCCACGTGGAGCTTGTTCTCGGTGGCAGGTGGCGTAGGCACTGACTCCTTGAGCTTCCGGTCTTTAAAGGAAGGATCCAGCCCCAGCGGCTTCTTGGGAGGCACGTCCAGGCTCTTCTTGCGTGTGTCGTCAGCCGGCCTTGCCTTCTCCTTGAGCTTGGGGTCTCCGGACCGGTGCCGCAGCTTCTCCATCTGCTTCATCCTCTCCTTGTGCCGCTTGTGCCTCTCCTCGATCTCCAGGTCCTTCTGGGAGAGCATCCGCTCAAAACTGGTCATCATCAGGTCGCCGTCGCCCAGCAGCTTCTCACGGGGCCGGCCGTCCCTCCTGCCCGGGTCTCGGGCTGGCACCGACTTCTCACTGCCACTGCCACCCCTCCCCGAGTCGCCTTTCTCCTTCTCCGCGGTCTCCTTGAGCCTCTCCTTCAGTTTGGCCTCGTCCCTGGACTTGTCCTTGCATGAGTTCGGGGGGTTGTCCTTGTCCCTGGCCGCAAGCTTCTGTTCATCCTTGTGGTGGCGCGGGAGCCCGTCCGCATGCTTGTCCCTGTGTCTGTCCCGCTCCTCCCTCCACTTCTCACGGTGCTTTTCCCGCCTCCTCCTCTCCTTCAGCATGCTGGCGGTGCTGGACCCGAATGGCTTCAGCTCCTTCTCTATTTTCTTGGACGGCTCTCGTTCGGGATCACTTTTATCTTTCTTTTCGGCAGAAAACAGCTCGATGGTTTTGTCCAGCTCATCCTCCACATCCGCCTTTGCGTTGTGAGACACGCCGTAGGCCTCGGCCTCCAGAAAGTCCTTCTCGTGCGGGCCAGAGTCCTTCCTGCCGCCATCTTTGTAGTCCTCGCCCTTCTCCTTCTTCTCGGCCTTGTCCTTCCTGGCCCTCTCGCGCTCGTGGCTCTTCTTGGATGAGGACGAGGAGTGCCTGTGCCGCTCCTTGTCTTTCAGCTTCTCTGGGAGGCAGGCGCTCTCCTTGGCCTTGTCCTCCATAACCGGTTCCGTGAAGGAGACCTCCAGGAGGCTCAGCCCCGGGTCCTGGCCCCGGTCAGTGAAGCTGTCGGACGAGACCTCGCTTGTTTTGTCATTGGAGTCCTCTCTGTACTCATGGAGAGCTTCTTCTTCCAGTTTCTCCAGCAAGCTCTTTTCCACCTCTGCACTTCTCGAAGACTTTCTCTCCTTGGAATGTTCTCGGTCTGCCTTCTCTTTGTGCTTGCTTTTAGCCCTGTCCTCAGTAGAGTGTTTCTTCTCAGCCTTCTCAGGGAGCTTCTGTTTGTTTCTCTTTTCCTGAGTGGAGTCCACCGAAGCTCTGTCTTTCCTGTCCTTGTATTTTTCTGCGGCCTCCTTCTCCTTCTTCTCTTTGTGCTTCTCAAAGACTTTGTCTTTCTTGTCTTTCCCCCCTTCCGCAGTCCCCCGGTCCTTCCTTTTGTCCCTGGGCTCCTTCTCCTTCTGCCTGTCGGAGTGCTGCTTGTCAGAAGAGGACTTCCGGTGCTTGTCTGAGGCACAGGGCTCCCTCCCGTCCTCCTTCTCCTGGAGGCTGTCCACCCTTGGCAAGTCGCTGGCCTCTGCGATCTTGAATCCGCTCGCCATGTAATCATCTTTGTCATCCTCACTTTCATCTGTGAATATATCTGCAATGTACCAGCTTTTCTCTTTGCCTTTTTTTTCATCTTTTTTTTCAGAGAAGTCTTCTGAGATAATTCCAGGGAAAGTCTTCTCCTTCTTCTCCTTCCCTTGGTCAAGAGATGCCTTTCTTTCTTTGTCTTTGCCATGTATGTCTTTATGCTTTTCCTTGGCATCTTTCTTCTCCTTGAAACATTTATCAAATTCTTTGTCCTTCAGACCTTTTTCAAGGGCAGCCTTTTCACTCTTGTCTTTGTCATTGGACTTGTCTCTGTATTTTTCTGCCTTGGCTTTCTCCTTCCTCTCCCTGTCGAGGCCATCTTTCTTCTCCTTCTCTCTCGCAGGGTGGTGCCTCTCCCACAGCTCCAAGCTCTTCCCAAAGTCGCAGTCGGCTTTGTCCTTGAAGATGCCCTCACAGCCGTGCTCCTTCAGATCCTCCCTGTGTGCCTCCTCGGGCTTTGCCCTACCATCTTTCCGCTCCTTGGTGCTCTCCAGGGCATCTTTCCGGTCCCGCCCGCTCTCTGCAGACTCTCTCCTCTTTTTGTCCTTTTCAGAAAGATAGCTTGGGATGCCCTTGTGCTTCTCAGCCTGGTCCTTCCTCTTCTCGGCGTTCTTGTCCACATAGTCCCTGTCCTTCTTTCGGAAGAAGGCATCCCTATAGTCCCGCTTCTCCCGGGCCCTGCTGTCTCTCCTCCTCTCCTTGCTGTCCTCTTTCACTGTCTCTAGGATGAGTTTGGCCACAGAGTCATTTTTCAGGTCCCTGTAGTCTGTCACCGGAGAGTCCCAACTGTCCTCCCCTTTGAAGTCAAAGGATGAGTCGGACAAGTCTGAGAACCACCTGTCCTGCTGGTCGTCAGAAAGGCTAAACTTGGTGTCTTCATTCTCCAGAAACTGACTTTTGTTACAATATTCATCAAAAGCAGAATCTTCCCTATAAACTTTTTCTTTTTTGAGTTTTTCTTTATCTTCTTTAAACATCTTCTCCTTCTCTTTGGAAATTTTGTCCTCTTTTAAATCATTCTTTTTCTCTAATTTTGAGGGCCGGTCTTTTGACTTTTTCTTTCTTTCCTCTTTGTATAGCCTCAGTTTTTCCTCTTTTGGAGACTTTTCCTTCACTGACTTCTCCTTTTCTGCTTTATTCAAACGGTCTTTCTCTTCTCGGAAAGTCCTGCTGATGTCTTTGTTCATGTCTTTGATTCTCTTAAGAGGCTTTTCATCTTTGACCTTTATGATCTCATCTTTGAAGAGCCATTCCTTCTCTTCTGATTTCATTTTGCTAAGTTTTTCTTCCTTTTTAAAATGGTCTCGGTCATGCTTTAATACCTTTAGCTTGTTTTCGGTGGAAAGGTCACTGTCGAGGAGTATTGCCTTATCTGACTTCTGCTTGGAGTCCTCGTATCCGTAAGTGAAACTTTTCAGTTTCAGTTCCTGGCTGACAGAGCACTGCCCCCTCTCCTTGTTTCTGTGCTTATGCTTCGTTTTGTGTTTTTTGACAACCTTCCCCTCTCTGTCCAGCTTGGGAACGGCACCGTCCACGCCAGAGTGGAAGGAGTTCTTCTTCTCGGACAGGGCGCCCTGCAGCGCACCCCGCTTCCTGTGCTCCTGCTTCTTCCTCACTGGCTTCAACGACTCCACACTGGAGCCCTCAGAGGAGTAGTCAGACTCGCTTGTCAGTCTCGTCCTTGTGGAGTCTGATAAGGAGCTGACCTCTGACCAAGCGGGGGAGGAGATGGTTTTCCAGTTGTCTGTACGCCAGTGCTTGGCGTGCTGGTCTGTGTGGTTGGGGTTATGCTTCTGGGCGGCAGAGCTCCCGTGGGATGAGGTGGAGGAGGCGGACAGGGAGCTGAACAGGGAAGGGTCCTTCAGCACCAGTGGGGACTCCTTGAGGCAGCTAGAGCTGCCCACAGAGTCCCGGTCGTCCTCGTCGCTGTCTGAGGACTCGCTCTCTGACTCTGAGGAGCAGAACTTGTCGTTCCTTTTCCCAAACCGCACTTCTTTGCCCTTTGTTTCCTTCTTTCGCTTCTTTTTCACTTTGCTTTTCTCCTTCTGCTGTTTGGTGGCAGAAGGCTCACGTGTCTTGCTACTGGGCAGCAACGTGTGCGCCGACAGCCTCAGCTTCTCCCCCGAGCCCACGGCTAGACCTGCGTCCTCCTCATCTGACGTGTCTGACAAGATGCGATGGGATGCTTTCTTTGGTGCAATTGTGTTATTTTTAGTGTAACTTTTAACTTCCATTTTGGGTATGGAAATAAAACTATTGGACTTAGTTTCTTTCCTGTAGTCCTTTTTTAGCAGGTGTTTGTCATCCACGGGAGGGACTCGGTCCTGCTCATCGTCCTCGTCGAATTCATACTCGTCCTTGACAGGGGTCACGGTTTTCTGTGGCTCTGGGTTCTTGGCCTTGTGCTTGAGGCCCTTCTCAAACTCAGAGTCTGTGTTGTTGCCGTCAACGGAGCTTGAAGGCGCGAACGATGGGGCGTCCTCTTCCTCGGAGCTCTCTGTAGGAGCAGGAAGGAAAGGTCAAGGCAGGTCAAGACAGCTCTCCCTGAAATGGCCCTGCAGAAAGGCCTCCCCAAATGCCTAGCTACTGAGCAGGGAGGGAGGTGGCTCCACCCTGCTTCCAGAGAAGACCTTCATGCGACTGAGTTAAGTTTCAGGCCAACCACGGGCACAAGGAAACTAGAGAGTTCTGCTCCAAGACAGGTTGGCATCTCAGGTGAGACTGCAGGCTTCTCGGGAATGACGCCCTGGGCGGGGTGCTCCACAGTCCAGAAGCTCCTGTAAGTGCCAGACATCTGGAGGCCAATGCAGATGCAACACTGTATAGTGCTCAAGGGCTGTTCCTGCCGTCTATGCCATAAGAGAAAGCTTCCCTCCCCCAGTGCACGCCAGGCAATCCCAGTGGCAGGACTTACCGGTTGAGCTCTCTTCACTGGATGTGTATGTGCCTTTGCCTAACAGGAGGTTCACCATGGTGGGGGAATTGGCCACTTTCAGCGGCGTCTCACCCTTCCTGTTGCTTTGCTGAGGATTTCCTCCGTACCGTAACAACAACTTCACCACCTACAAAACATCAGCAATGGCATCAGGCGACTGAGAAATGCCACCCACTGTCATTTCTGTATGAACTGCATCCCATTCCAAGAACCCTGGAGCTGAACCCCAAAACAGCCCCTCGTGGTCCAAGCATGTGGCAGAGTACGCAAGTGACCACCGGGGAGCCCCAGGGGCTCAGCACGGCCCCTCCTCCTCCTGTGAAGGTTGCACAGTGGGTCTCCACACCCTCCAGGGTGCACCTTGCGTGCTCTGCCGCTTCCACGTTTTCTCCACTTCTCTGTGATGCTGGGCCCCGCATCTTCTCACGAGGCCTTCCCTCCCACCAACACACTCAGTAGCAGTGTGGGGTCCTGGGAGTGGTTGTGGAGAGTTCTGGCAGCTTAGAAGGAAGTTTTTTTATGGGGTGGGGGCAGAATAGAGGAAACAAAGACCAAGTTTCTGCAAGCTGGTTTATTTTTAATTTTCATTTACATTAGATAATTTTCTTCCTTGCTTGATTTTACACGGGTAAGGGTGGTCATGTGAATGACAGAAACATCCATGGTGACATTTCCACAGCTCTGTCCAGCTGTTCCTCTTCAGCAACCTGTGTTTTATATGCTCAGGTCAGCAACTCACTGAACTCGAGTGCAAATGTTAAACTGAATCTCAACTGTAGTCCAGTCTGAGACGAGAGCATAAAAATAATATGTAACGAAGCTTGAAATAAACTCTTTGTCCTTCACCCTATTTCTTTAGTAGATCACATGTGATATTGTTCGATTAGCACAAGATTTTTGTGTGTATTCTGTTGCTATGATGACAGATCACAACCTCAGTCTCACAACTCTCAAGATGAGCAGTCCAAACTCAGGCTCCCTGACTGGCTACGGTCAAGGTGCTGCCAGGACTAGCTCTTTTGCTTCCTTCATCACGGGGGTGTTGGCAGAACTGGTCCTCACTGGGTTAGGCCTGAGGTCCCCATGCCCAGCTGCTAGGGGCCACCACATTCCTCAGCCTCTTCCTCTAAGGCCAGCACCACAGGCTGGGTCTATCTTCGGGCTTTTCATCTCTCCTGCTTCTTCTGTGTCTCTTTGACCCTGCCAGGAAAGGCTCCCAAGCTTCAAGAGCCTGTGGGGTTGCCCTGGGCCTGCTTAGATAACCCAGGATAATCTCCCCATGGGAGGAAACACACCCAAAGGGGTCACAACACAACGTCTTATGACCATTATCTTATCTACCTCACCACATTTTCAGGGTCTCTGACATCTTCCATAACAAGAAGTTTTAAAGTGATCATTACAGAAGTCTAAAGATTCAGAGGACGGCCCCTAGCCGCCAGCCCATCTCATGCTACTCACAGTTGCCCACCCTCCAGTACTGCGTATCAAATACCAGACTCACTCTGCATAAACTTTTCAGTACACTTCTCTCAAAGGGTTCTTAAGCTTACCTAAAAATTTAACAGTGATTTAAAAATATCAATGTGTCATCAGTGCACAGATTTCCCGTGTGTCTGAAATCCTTAATTCAGAGTCCCCCGGGGCTCTCCTTCCCCCGCAGTGACTTGTCATCTCCCGACTATGCTCTTTGCATCCCAGATGCTGCGGGTTCTGGCATCTTCCAGGATGGCCAGGCAGGGGTTGCCATAAAGGAGCACCATGAATTTAAGCAGAGGTGGCCCACTGGCCTTGTCACCCTTACCACACTTGGACTGTCCCACCTGTGGCCAGGAGCCCTTTCCTGGGTCTCAGGTAATGGTTCTGGTAAGACCCTTACCACCTCTGTGTGCCTGCTGTTTCAGATCTGAAGGCACTCTTCCCTGTGGAGGCTGCATCCTCTCTGTGCTCACTGCTCCAGGGCTGGCTACGTGGCCATTTCCCTAATCTTGAGTCTGTCATCCTGTGCTGGTTACAGCTCCTGGCGTGACCCATCCCAGGCTCGGACAGCCCCTGCAGGTCTACTAGCCCCACAGCAGCAACCCCTGTGAGCCTCCTTCTATCCACGTGGGTAAATGCTAAAATGTGCTTTAGATGGTGCTTGTCAAAGCTGGGGGCAGACAGAGGCTGGGCTTTCAGGTGGGGCAGGCAAAAGCTCACTTCTCAGGCCTCCACATTGTGGTGGCTGCTAGGACATGGAACATGAGCTACAGAACAAGCTGGACGTCAGAGACAGACCAGACGTGTGAAGGTCGAGGAGATGCCAACCTTGTAGTGTCCATTGTTGGCGGCGTCGTGCAGAGGCGTATCATCATCCAGGCCCTTGGTGTTCACCTCTGCGCCCGCAGCCAGCAGCTGCTTGGCGACGTCGTAGTAGCCCCGGTTACATGCCTCGTGCAGTGCTGTCCAACCTGGAAACAGACACTTAGGACATATGTTATTTAATCCTCGATCCTGTCTCTTGAGGTGGTGCTCTGAGGTTGTGTACAAAGTCAAGGGACAGAGGCCAGGGTGGGAGAGTTACCCTGCACTGAAGGGCCATGTTTAGGGAAGCGGGCGCCAGCCCAGGGTACACCTCGACTTTCTTTACTGGGCAACACTTGCTAGCACATCAATAGCTTTAACCCTATAGAACCCACAACCCAGGGAGAGCCTGCAGTGGTGACTCAGCAAAGGCAGAAAACCTGGTGTGAACAATAGTGGCCCACCCCTATTCGTCCATCAGTACACGGAAGCAGGGCAACTGAGGCCAAGAGATCCTGTTGAAGGCTCAGAACAGAGGCTCCAGCAGTGCCCAGGTTCAGCTGTGTGGGAAAGGCCTCCCAGGGCAGGCAGCTATGGCCTGGGGCCTTGCACCCACTGTCAGATGAGGTGACCGCCCGCATCCATCCTGCCCCATGGAAGCAAATGTCCATGCTTTGGGGAAGCTTCGTTTAGAAAAGTGCTTTTGAAAAGGTGCTAAACTAGGCATGGGTCAGACAGCTGTGCATTGGGAAAAATCTAGAACGATTCTCCATGAAGACTGCCTCACTCATCTCACATCCTCACAGTGAACAGACAGCTCTGGAATGTGTGGGCAGAATAGCGTGCATGGGGGGTATTTTATGCAAAGAAGGGCAACAGGAACTCTGATCACAGGACCTCAAAATAAAAAGATGCACGGGCCCACATCAGGTCTGAGGCTCACAAGGTAAGCTGCCAGCGTGCTCTGCTCCCAGGCAAGCTTCGGGACTGAAGCATGCGTGTTGAGGGGTGTCCTCCCCTAAGGCACAGTGAGTGCCTCTGAGCACCCGGCTCCTGGCACGGAGGCGCCCCCTGCTGGACGACGTGGCCGTTTCCTACACATGCCAGAGACAAGGCCCTCCAGAAGCCCAAAACTAGGGTTTACAAAACACAGCAAAGTGGAAAATTTGAATTCCTCAGTTCTTGTAAAAATAATGAAAACCAAGAAAACGAACAGCTTCTTGAGAAACACCAATTTCTCTTCAGTAGCTGCGAGTTACACTGTGTACTCCTGCGTCTGCACAGGTACCCTGCATTTGTACAGGTACTGTGCATTGCCCAGGGCCTGGCGTCCCTGAGTTTCCGGTCCTGGGGGCCTGACGCACGCTACAGGGCAGCACATCTGACCCAAAGGGACAGCTCTCACAGGGCGCAGGGAGCACTTACCTGCAAAGTCCTTAACGTTGACGTCTGCCCCCTCACTGATAAGCTCCTTGATGCGCCGGGCGTCCCCGCGAATGGCGGCTCGGTGCAGGCGGGTCTCTCCTCGCTCGTTTCTCTTGTTCACTTTATCTTTGGTTTTTGAGGCAGAGTTGGGCGTTCCCTTCTGACACACGGTAGACTGGGAGGGGTGCTTTGGTGTTGTGTCTACTGTGGGCCAAGGAGGGGACAGGCGGGCATTACTGGAGATGGCTCCAGGCCACTGTCGTGAGTGAAGGAAATACTCCTGCGAGGGCCTGTCCCAGGGGAGCACAGCTGCAAAAGGCTATGACCAAGCGGAGCCCTTGCCCTCCCTGACTGGGACCTCATGGTCCTGGGGCTCACCTGGGCTATTGGCAGACTCCTCGGCTGTCATCTGCATGAGAAGAGCCACTTGCTGACGCTCAGAGAGGGGGTAGCCGGCTCGGATTCCAGAAAGCCCCATGCCAAACAGTAGCCCAGCCTTCCGGGGGACAGGCTCCTTCTTAATCCGCTTCCGCTCAGGACCCTGCTTCTCTGTGAGGTGGGCGAAGGAGAGAGGCAGGGAGGTTTCACGCTACAGCATCCTCTGAGCCTAACTTACTGTTTCAGAGCCCCTGTGTCCCCCAACAGCTTGCAGCCCAAGAGGAAGGTCTGTGAGCAGGGAAGCCACGGTGCTGGGAGCATTTCTACTACCCACTCACTGGCCAGCAGTAACTGTGAGACCATCTGCACATCACCGAATCGGCTAAGTCTGAGCCTCCACCAACACTCACTCACGCCAGGCACCTCTCTGGGGCCTCCCAGACCTCATGCCACATACGAATGCGGTGGGACAGCTTGGCACTGATGACCTGCTCACACAGGGCAGGTCTCCATTAAATACACGTGTCTGCAGTCAGGCTCCACCTTCCCCATCCCTCCTCCAAACAAACAGTGAAGATATAACACGGCAGACACAGTTTAAAAATACATACATAAATCAAGGCCAACTTATCAGTACTGTACCTTTCTTCTTGCTTCTAGGAACCTCCATTTCATGCCATGGTGCTCCGAGGAGTGTACCAGCCTTGCAGTACCACAACATGGACTGAGCTGGAGGCATCTGAAGGCATCAACACAGAGCACTAACAAGAGACCATGCAACAGCCCGGCTGTTTCCATCTCAGCCTCCTTGTAACAAGCAAGCCCTGCACTCATCTTACCCACTACAAAATACCCTGTCAGCCTCAAACAGAAGTCATGTGCTGTGTCTCCTAAAAGAGGCTGGGATGAGGGAGAGAAAAGACACCCTGAAGTCACGAGTCAGGAGCATGGAAGCCTGCCTCCTCATCCTAGCCAGCTGCCGTCTTGCCAACAGGTCGGGAGTCAGGCCACTCTGAATGATCCTCTAGCTGCCCCTAGATTAGAGTGAAGTCCCTGTGCAGGGCCAACATGGGTTAGGGTTTCTAGGCCCAGGGGCGCAAAGGGCAGTGTGGCCCAGCAGGCCTGACCTGGAGAAGGAAAATGTTCTGGGAGATGTGAGTCCCTGATACTCTCCTCTGGGGAGTTGCCCCTCCTGTCCACTCAGCACATCAAGAAGCCCCTCTCCTCAGGAATTCACTGTCTCCCTCGGCCGGTGTTGACCCTGGAGAAGTCGGCGACATCTGTAAAAAATGGGCTTGCTGGGTTCCATGTCTGCTGGTCACTGGACAAGAGAATGGTCTCAGTTGTTTCCTGGCTCCACTCCCAGGAACTATCCCCTTGCTGTTTGCCATGAAAGGCCCCACAAATGTGCCGTCATCTTCTTAAGGAGACTCTGCCCACCCTAGTTTTCTTCGAAAAGTATTTTAGACTGCCTTTTTAAAAACTAAATTTGTGATGTGCTGAAAATGCTGATTTGTGTTTTATGTGACAAGCCTGTAGGCAGACAAACACCTGGCCACATCTACCCACGTCAAACTCATGGGCAAAACCCCAAACACTGCAGGCTGCTGCTGCCACCACCAACTAGTTTTGAAACACTTGATGCAGTGGGAAGGAAGAAAATTCCAGAAAGAACCTGAACTCTAGTGCCAGCCTCTTGGTCTGCCTACAACCTGGCAAATGCAGTGACGCCTCATCCCCTGGCCAGCAAGTCCTGTATGTGTCACTGGCACGTCTGCAGGTGAAGCAAGACCAGCAGACGGCATCAGCTCAGGGCCAGCAGCTTGAGGAAGCACCAAGAAACCAACCTACACTTCAGCAGTGATCCCAGGCCACAGTCACCCATCAGGCGTCTGGTCTGCAGGGCTCTCTGCATCTGTGCTGGTGCATCCCCGTGTCCACCCACTGGCAGTACACCCCACACTGCTCTTCTCAGATCGGCAACCTACCTCCCATAGCAGTGTCTACATAGGGACAAGGTCAGGCCCACACCTCCCTGAAGAGAAAGGAGGTGGCGCAGGTGGGAAGCCCTTATGCTCTGGGACCTTAAACACTCCTACCCATGACGTGCCACCAACACGCAAGCCCTCCTCTCCCCAGGGGAAGCTCCCATATTCACTCAACAGGTCTGACCAGAATCTCTCCTGGGGTGCTAATGACTTCGGCATGGCCCTCACCAGGCTGACCAGGCCATGCACAGGCAGACCTGTCCTGTGATGCAGAGCAGTGGGACATGTTTTGGAGACATGAAGCCCACTGAGAACACCGTGAAGGCACAATCTTGGATCACCACCACACCCTTACAGTTCTGCACACAATAGGACAAGTTCCTGGCCTGGGTGGGTGACGTCTGCTAGTTACATGTAATAACTTCCAAATCAAAAGCGAGTAGGCCAGCCTGCTTCTGTGCCATGTGTGGATGCTGGGGGCGCCAGGGTGAACCCAGGGAGGAGGTGAGGTACATCCAAAGTGCAGATGATGTTACTGGATTTTTCAGCTGTCAGAGGAACTAGCGGTTGTGTGCAAGGTCCACATCTGGTTGGCAGCCTGAGGTAGACATGCTCTGCAGAAGTCTTCCACGAGGAAGCCAAGAGCACTGTCCCATGCCAGACACTGGCTGGCTGTTTCGGGTGCGTGTCTGTCTTGTGTGCAGACTGAGCAGGATTCAGCACCCCAGTGATATCTGGAGGAGCTCCCAGGTCTGGGCCTCAGGAACAGGGTCCCTCCCTGCAGCCCACTGTCCAGTGCAGACAGGACTGAGCTGATCTCCCTTGCCTGGCCAGGACAGCTTTCAGCTGCACCCAGCACTGCTCAGGGAAGGCTGCTGGGTGGGCTCCAGTGCACCTGGCTGTGCCCCACACTGGGACAAACTCACTCGCTGGAGATAGCCAACTGCTACATAGCTCTCCCTGACTCTGACCTGGACATTTTACTAGTCCTAACACAAAATAGACCTTCTGGATGCATCTAGAAGGGCTCAACATACCCTGACCCGACTCCAAGGCCTGGCAGCCTGCATGTCCGTCAGGACTGAGACATTGCCCACTGGAGCGGCCTCACCTCTAGGGTGAAGGGAAACCCTAGGGAAGTCCCACTCACAGAGGCAATGGCCTCAGCCATGGTGGGCCCAAGAGCAGCTGGGCTGTCCTGACGCACACACAGGCTAGGGGCATCTGCACTGTCATACTTCCTGCCAACCAGACCCAGAGCTGTGCGTCCAGGTAAGAACGGATCCTCTGAGGGAGAGGCCATGAAACCTGCTCCCTGGCCCCCGCCATGCCACGTGTACTCCTGCCATCTCAGGTGTTGTGTATGCAGGTAGGATGGGGTGCAGAGGCCCCCCAGGGCCTCCATAAGATAAGCAACAAGTTTCCATGGCATTTTGCCAATCTTCTGTCTCTATGGACCAAATGGAAGCAAAGTAGAATTTCTATGAATTCCAAATGGCAAATGCCAAGTTGCAAAGAGGAAAACCACAGTCCCAGGAAGACCAAGAGCCTCTGCCCTGGCACAGTAGGCTTTGGACGTGGTCCCAGAGTGCCTTACCCAGAGCTCTGGGCGGCGTAACTCCCCAGGACCCAGCCCCCTCTGCGTGTGATCTGCAGTCTGAAGCTGCCTGCAGACTGGGGACTCTGTGGGCTAATGTGTGGGCCCCAGGGAGAGTCCAGGGAGAGCCAAGGAAGGTGCTGGATGGGAAAGGTTGGCCTGACCCTGCAGCTGGGGCAAGGCTATCTTCCCACTGACCAAGTCTGTCAATGGTGGCCCTTTTGATGAGCTGACCCAAGCCTGGACACCCTACCCCTGGGCCTTTAAGAATCACCACCATGTCTCTCCAGGGCGTTCCTCTGGGCCACACTCACCCGCGACCTCTGTGAGGACAGCAGCCATCTTCTGTCACCCCTGGTCAGCGGGAGTCTCCAAAACCTCACCCTGTCCTCAACCTGGCTGAGTCTTCTGTGAGGTACTCTACCAGGAGGTGGCCTCTTCCTGGAGGAGCATGACTTTTTGGTAGCTGGAGCGCATGTCCTGTTCCTGTGTCCACCCAAGACCTTCCTGAGGCAGCACATTCTGGCAGCAGGCACACTGGGTAAGCCCCCTGGGACCCCAAGGCCCCTTCTGTGGGCAGGACTGGGAAGGAGCCTTGGGGTCCCGGCCTGGCAACTTCCACACCCTCCCTTCAGTATTCTGTAAACTCACAAAGTTAC
The DNA here is from genome assembly GCA_963574415.1 of Tarsius wallacei. Lineage (NCBI taxonomy): Eukaryota > Metazoa > Chordata > Mammalia > Primates > Tarsiidae > Tarsius > Tarsius wallacei. The sequence continues at coordinate 2,802 of CAUYQG010058990.1, read as the reverse complement.
ACTTCATGTGTTGTTATTTTTCTCTCTGTGGCTTATAATTCATGATGCTTTCTGAATCTGAGGACTTGTGTTCATAAATCCTGAAAAGCTCTCTGTCACTATCTTGGCCTCAGCTCTCTTCCTTCCCTTCATTCTCCTTCTGGAATCCTGATGAGATATGAGTGTTAAACCTCACTCTCTCCTCCTCACCTTGTAGCCTCTTTCATACATTCTGCCTCATTTTCTTCCTAGGCCACAGATGCCATTTCTTTAGTCAGAACTTCCATTTCACTAATTCTTTCTTATGCTGTATCCAGTGAGCCATATAATCTTCCCACTGAGTTTTTAGTTCAGTGATGACAATTTTCATTTCCAGATGTTCCACTTGATGCTTTAAAAAATATGCATGCTATTTTTGGATAGTTTGTTTTTGTTTCTTGTTAATGTTTTAAATTCTCTCTCTTGTTACATTCTATTGACTTATATTGTGTATCTCATCATTCTATTGTGCGAAGTCCCTGGGGCTGACCCCTGCTGACCCTCTCTCAGGACAGCTTCTTCCTTGTGGTCTGTCATCCTGATCACAAGTTTGCATCCACTTGAACTCTGTGAACCAGGAAGCCCGGGTACAGGTCTGTCTCTCCAGAGAGGTCAGGGGCCGTGGGGCGCACAAATACAAATGTCAGCCCCCTCGAAAGGCAGGACTTGGGTAGGAGTCTCTGGAGCAACCTCTCAAAGCCCCTATCCTCCTCAGGACTTGTCAGAAGAGACAAAGGGCCTTCCCCTGACAGCCTGAGTGTCCAGGTGGTGTGGACTTCCCAAGGGGACGAGCTTTCCATGGTATCCAGGCACACAGCCTCTTCCTCTCCCCTCCTGGCAGGACGGAGGCAGAGACTCTCCCTGGGGCTTTCTGTTCAAGTGCGTGACCCTCAGCTTCTCACAGGAAAGAATGCTTCTCGTGTTCATTATTGGGCATCCCTAATTCCTGGGCTTTTCTAGCAAGAGAGTCTTTGAGGAGACAGTTCACAACACTTCCAGAATAGGAACATCTGCAACTCTGGTGTCCTGCCATACATCCCAAGATGTCAGTGCATCTTGGATTCTACTCTACAAGGAACATTTTAGTGGCAACATTTGCAACAGCAGAGGGTTCCCTGCCCATGTCAGCCAAGGCCCATCACTCTGGCCAGCAGAGCAGCAGGCAGGTCTACTAGCTGTCTCCATGAGTGTTGAGCACCAGAGGACTGCTGCTCTAACAGCTTTTCTGTTTTACTTGACCTAAAAACATGCCTTTCCACACCAAGTACTTGACCTAATCTTGCTGTTCAAAGTCATGAAACACAGTACTCTAGGCCAAGAAGCTTCAGTCACCAACAGTCCCCGCAGGAGATGGCAGTTACATATCAGATCATCTAACCTTTCCACCTGAGCGTTAGGTTCAATACGCAAGTGTTTCCAGGCATGAGAGCTGCAGCGTTCCTGAACACACTTGCCAATGCAGTGCAATGCACTAAGTGCAGTCACCCCTGCAGGTCAGCAGTGACAGCGCCTCCTTTCAACTTCCTGTTCTGTCTCTGCCGCCCACACTCCTCTCTACTGGTCATTGGGTGGCAGCAGCTACACCCTGTGATAAAGCCCTCTGCCTGGGCATGGCTCATCTGTGGATGCTGGAGAGGGACCCAGGGCCAGCTGGGTGTTCTGCTGTCCCCACTCTCTTCTGTGGGCTTCAGGGAAGTTAGGTGACTGGCAAGAGGGGAGGCCTCTGAGCATAGGGATCACCATACAGAAGCGTCAGGAAAAGCCGGTGAGGGCAGCACAGAGGCCTGTGCTCCCTCTGCCCCTGAGCAGCTCAAGGCAGAATCAACTGGAAAGCTAGCACACCAGGAAGCATGACCCCCGCCAGAAGCACACACACATGGGTACACGCATAGTGTAAGTGCATGGTGCTGAGCAAGGCTGGTGCTGAGTGCCAAGAAGTCCCTCAGGAACCCATGGCACAGCCTGTCTCTGCCTTCTGGAAACGGGGTACAGCCCAGAGCAGGAGATACCAGAACAGCCCTCCCCACCTGGGAGCCAGAAGGGAACATAATGCCAGGAAACAGGCGGATGTCCCAGACACCAAAACTGATGAATGAGCACCCACATGCAGCACCACGTGAAGCACCCAGACACCAGAGCCAGAGTCTCGCCCACAAGGTCAAAGCCAGCCAAAATGACCCTCTTCCCTTGTTCCAACAAACATCCAGGCACGGGGCAGGCAGGTGTTCACAGATGAAAGCTCCTGTGGGGACCCGGAGGGGCGGGCAACACTCACCAAGCCCAGGGTTTCTAGAGTTACGGGAAAAGACTGACATACAGAGAAGACCGACTAGCATAATCTGAAGCAAATCCCAGATAGCATGTAATCCCATCAGCAGATTCAATTGCCAGTGACAAAGCTCTTTAAATAGATACAAGCTTGGCTTAGTGAAGGACAGACTTCAAAAGACAGGAGGCCAGGCGCAGAGGCCAAAAAAGCAGGAAGGCTATGGGGGCAGTCTCAGGCCAGGCCATCTGAGGAGGATTGAGGCTGTGCTGGCTGCTGCAGTGAGGCCCGCTTCCCTTGCTTTCCTTACAGGAGGGGTCGCCCTCCTGACTGCACCAGTGGTGGAGCTGTCTGGATCTGCTGGCCACTCCTAGGCAGATGCCCATGAGGAAGCCCATGGGGGGCCTGGACACAGCACCCACAGCCCTGCCAGGCCTGGTTCTGGGGCATGCTCTTGTCCAGAGATCTGGAAGGGCAGGGACAACTCAGCTGCATGCTCATATTCACTGTGCAGGAAC
>CAUYQG010058985.1:0-19696 GCA_963574415.1 Tarsius wallacei | reverse complement strand
AAAGACCCAACAAAAAAAGAGAACTACAGGCCAATATCATTGATGAACATAGACGCAAAAATTCTCAACAAGATCCTAGCAAACCGGATCCAACAACATATCTCAAAAATCATCCATCATGACCAAGTAGGCTTCATCCCTGTGATGCAAGACTGGTTCAACATTCGTAAAACCATAAACGTAATTAAATACATCAACAAATGCCAGAACAAAAACCACATTTATTTTATAACCTGAGACCTTGCCAAAGTCCTTTATCAGTGTAAGGAGATTTTTGACAGATTCTCTTGGGTTTTCAAGATATACAATCATGTCATCTGCAAAGAGTGATAGCTTGACTTCCTCTATACCTATTTGGTCAAAACTATTTTTAACCGAAGTTGCCAGGCAGGAACTCAAATCAATGTTCTTAAAAGCATTTTTAGCTCAAATGCAAAAAATATATATATAAAAGCTCATTTATGTATGTCAGTATTTATATAAAATAAATATGACCTGTAGCATAAAAGTATAATTAGCAAATTAGTCAGGACTCTTCTTACACTTTAATGTTAATATATTTACATAGATAATAAAGTTTTGAGTTGGCTTTCACCTTTTTAAAGAAATGTGAAATTCAAGCATACTTAAATATACTATCATATCTTCATGAAAATAAATTATTTTAATGAAAATAACATAATATCTTTAAAAATGGCAATATAATCAGAATGCTAATTCATTTAACAAATATCTGAGTGACCACTATGTACCAGAAACTGTTCCATGCAGTGAACAAATAGAGCAAAAATATCTACCCTAGTGGAGCTTATATTCAGGGTAGGCGACTAGAAATATAGTCATCCCTTGGTTTCTGCATGGGTATTGGTTTCTGGATGCCCTATGGATACCCAAATCAAAAGATGCCCAAGTCTCTTATATGAATTGACATAGTATTTGCATATAACCTATGCACATCCTCCAGTATACTTTAAATCTCTAGATTATTTATAATACCTAATTCAACGTAAGTGCTGCATAGTTATTATGCTGTATCTTTTTATTTGTATTTTTTTCCTTTAATATTTTCAATCCATGGTAGTTTAATCTGTGGGTGCAGAGCACACAGGTACAGAGAGCCAACTGTATAAACAAACTAAATAAATGAATAAAATATAAATTGTAAAAATAAAAGTAACAGAAGTGACAGAAAGTGAAGGGGGAAGATCTTAAGTAGGTTAGTCAGGGAAGGCCTGCTTAAGAGTGTAACTGTATTTAGCAGTGTGACAGTATACAGGCAACTTTGTGAAGGAATACAAAGAAAACGGGGCAGGCAGGCACTGGAGGGAGAAGTAGAGACTTTATGTGTTTGTTTAAGATAGGAAAAATAATAATGTTTGCATGTTAATGTAAACATTCAGTAGAAAACAAATTCAGTAGAAAACAAAAAACTGATGATGCAGGAAAGAAGGAGGATAATTGCTACAGTAAGGTCTTTGAGTGGGTGTAAAGAAATACTCAAGGTAGAGGAGGTCTTGGATAAAAGATAAACAATGCTCCCATAGCATCAGGAGAACAGCAGAGTGCATGGTATGATAGAGGCAGGTGACATATCTGGTGGACGTTGTCTTCTGGTCACTTCAAATTTCTCAGACAAACAGCAAGGTAGATGAAAAAGTGGTGGACATTTTAGGACAGAGAAGGTCTGAAGCCGTCATTTAAGAGAACTACAAAACTGTCATTTAAGAGAACTACAAGTGTAAAGGACTAGAGATGTGCAGCTTGATTATCCAGGATGCTTTAAGGCCAACTGCTTTTTCCTCCAATTAGGCTAATATTAAAACTTGTTAATTTAAAAACTTCATTAACATTTCTACTGGTAAAATAAAACACTATTACCATTTATTTTATTGTGAGTAAAATTTTTTCTACTACTTTTTACTTAAACTTGTGCCACCAAACTTCAAAGAGGCCACCCAGAGTACAATTACTCAAGTATTATCCATTGAGTCCTAATATGTATGTGTTTGTGTGTGTGTATGTATGTGTGTATATATATATGTATATGATATATAATGTATATCATATGTGTTCCCTTTTTTATTCCCTCATTCTAATTATGCACATGCAAAAATAAAAATATACATATATATCCTCTAAAACCTACTGTGAGAATTCATATACTAAAACTAACTTAGGAATAATTAAAAGAAAATAGTCACAAGTAATCAATAACTGAAATATAATACAGGTATCAGAAAACACAATAAAGTAGTTATTGTGTCAGTAGCACAAATGTCAATAACACAATAAAGTACAAAAACATGTGATGGAAAATGGAAGCAGGATGCCAACAATTCAATGTACTAGACCAAGGATTACAAGATTAACTTGACAACTTACTGCTGATCGATCTAGGAAAAACTGATGAAACTCAAGGAAGATGCGACGAGTTTCCTTAGAATTGGTCTGTTTATATAGGTCTGAATAGAGATAACATAGCTGTAGTAGAGAAAGGAATGGAAAAGACAAAGTGAGAAATCATAAAAAATGTAATTTGCAAGATTCTCATTGAGTAGGAATGTTTGAAACAGGTAGTTCATCATAAAAATGTAGCTATTACCATGTAACCAGGTCTTTTTTTTTTTTTTTTTTTTAGTTGGAGTCTTATTCTGTCACCCAGGCTGGAGTGCAGTGGTACACTCACAGCCACCCCAGAGTTGACCTGCTGGGTTCTGACGATCCTTCCGCCTTAGCCTTCCAAGTAGCCGGAACTACTGGCACAAACTACCATGCCCAGCTAATTTTTGATTTATTGTAGAGACAAGGTCTCACCAAGTTGCCTGGGCTGATCTCGAACCCACAGGCTCAGGTAATCCACTAGTCTCAGCCTTCCAAAGCGCTGGGGTTACAGGCTGAGCCACCAAGCCCGGGCGTAACCAGGTCTTTAAAAAATAAATTATTAAACATTTTAATAATCTTTCATATCTACCCACTTATGTTTGGGAAATCAAAAGGTCTGTCTACTCATCTTACAGATATCAAAAGTTCTATGGTATATGAATCAACAGAATAACTCTAAATCAGTTAAATTGTAATATGTATTACCAAGGTTGCAGGGTCAAACTGCGAAACTACATGGTGTAAAAAAACAGCCAAGTGAGCCGGGCGAGATTTTAGCAGTTCAATGCTCTGGAAACAGCTACACTGCCCATTGATCTAGAGAGAGAAATAATTATACATCAGTAACTCCAACACACAAATACAAAATGCAGTGTAGGTTCAACAGAACACAGCAATCCAAATTTCACTTTGACCTCTTTATAAAAATTGTCAACATTCTAAAAATTTAAATAAGGTAGCAACAGAGGCTATGGAATCTCTTTCCTCTGAAAACGAAATGAAAAACTTTTGGGAACAGGCTAGAAGAAAGACTATTTTGGGAGAATGGAAGTTTAGGAGATGATCATCAAGGAGCTCAGATGTCTGTCTAAAAATCAGTATGGAAAAAACAGTCTAACAACATTTCTAAAAATGTAATAGAAGGCTTTTTACCCAATAATAAAATAGCTATTTTTCCTTTTCTTCTAGGCTAATCACAGAAATGGTGGGAAATAGAGTTGTATGATTTTAAGTAAGACAACTCCTAAAATATTTATATAATTCCTAAACACACTGATCATTAAAAACAGTAATAGTTAAGCTTAAAGTAAGCTAGCATCATAATTTTCACATATTTTTTCACATTTAGAAAAATTAGAGAAGAAAATTAATCTAAAAGTAATATCAATTCTAAACAATATCTTCCAGAAACTAGGAGATCATGTCCCAAATCATTCTAAAGGCTAACATTATGCAACTATCAAAACCTGACAAAGATATTACAAAAGAAAAACTACACACCAATATTCCTCATGAACAAAGATGCAAAACTCCTCAGAAAAATAATAGTAAGTTGAATCTAGTAATATATAAAAAAGAGAATACCTGGGATAGAAGGATTGCTTGACACCAGGAGTTCATGACTAGCCTGGACAACATAGCAAGACCTTGTCTCTACAAAAATTTTAAAAAAATTAGCCAGGTGTAGTGATGCACATCTGTAGTCCCAGCTACTCAGGAGGCTAAGGTGGGAGGATCACCTGAGCTCAGGAGGTCAAGGCTGTGATGAACCATAATCATACCACTGCACTCCAGCCTGGACCACAGTGAGACCTTGACTCAAAAAAAATTTTTTTTTAATTAAATAAAAAAGATAATGAATCAAGCCCAATTGGAGTTCATTCCAGAAATGCAAGACTAATTCAACATTCTAATATTGAATGTATTGTGTAGAATTGATATTACATTCTAATATGAATCAGTGTAATACATTACTAATTACTAAATCAGAAAAACCATATGATCATCTCTATCATTCAACAAAATTTAACATCAAGTCATGATTTTAAAAAAACTCTCAGCAAACTAGGGATATTCTTAAACATAATAAAGAAGCACCTTCAAAAATACCTATAGATAATATCATACTTAACAATCAAACATTGAATTTTTTTCTCCTTTAGATCAGGAATAAGGCAAGGATGTCTTGTCACTTTGACTCAAGCTCATACTGGAAGTCCCAGTCAGTGCAATAAAGGCAAGATCAAGAAATAAAAGATAAAGAGATAGCAAATAAGGAAATAAAAATTGTCTCTCCTTATAGATAACATATTTATCTATGTAGAAAATCCCAAAAGACTTATTTTAGATCACAGAATACAAGGACATGAATTAAGCCAATCGTATTCAATTATGCCATCAATGAACCAATAGGATTAAAAAAAAATAACATTTTCAGTAACATACCTAACCCAACAAAACAGAGTGCTTAAATATATAAATAGTAACCTGACTCTTACTGGCTTTAAAAGAAAAATCATTTCTGTTGGTCAAAGCTAAAATAAACAATTAACCCAGGGAGCTACTGGCACTAAGATTTAGCTTCAAATCCTTACATATGTTATTTTAATCTCCAGAAAATTTTCATTTGCTCATCTCCAGAAATGTTCATCAGACATCTGAGAAAATTAATAATTTATATTTTTTAGAAAAAAAAATCATCACCTGTTCATGTTCAGTACCAAAATCATCATCCTCTGCTCCAATAATATGAGGTGCTACACGGGTTGAGGGACTTCCGACAAGAGATTGAGTGTCCTAGTAATATTTAGAGGAAAAAAAAAAAACCAGAAAAACCATCTGGTGGTCAATTTCAGAGAAAGAAAAAAGGCAAACCATCAAAACGACATGCTTTTTACTAAAATGTAGAATTTCTTTTTTTTTTTTTAATTACTTCATTTTCAAAGTAGTAGTCTCATATTTTCAAGGCCATGAACCACTTTAGCAAAGAAAATAACAACAAGCCGGGCTCGGTGGCTCAGCCTGTAATCCTCCGCCTTGGGAGGCTGAGGTGAGTAGATTGCCTGGGCCCACGGGTTCGAGACACGCCTGGGTAGGCGAAATCTCATCTCTACAATAAATAAAAAAAAAATTAGCCGGGCGTGGTAGTGTGCGCCTGTAGTTCCGGCTACTCGGAAGACTGAGGCAGAAGGATCCCCGGAGCCCAGCAGGTCAAGGCTGCGGTGGCAGGAAGCGGCCACTGCACTCCAGTCTGGGCGATGGAGTGAGACGCCAACTCAAAAAAAAAAGAAAATAACAACAATGATTGTTTCATGAGAAGAAAAAATATTTCCCCTGAAGATAGTAAATACCCTTTGTTCACTATGTTGTGGGTTATCTGATTCTAATCACTTTCTGTGTACTTCATTTATTAATTCATACACAGCTAGAACTTGCTACAAAAAGAACACTGACTTACATAAATAGTTACAATTAAAAAATTAAATTTTAAAAAATGAATGAAGACAACAGGTCAAAAAAAAAGAAAGCAGAAATAACAAAGTTAGCAAAGGTTAATATACCTGAAATGTACTAATAAAAAATTTCCATTTATGAAATATACCTAAAAGCTGTCAACCCTATTTTTTCACTTTTAACTCATTTTCCTAAATTTCAGGGTTTTTCAACTACGGCACTGTTGACATTTTGGGCAAGACAACTCTTTGTTGTTGGGGCTGGCCTGTGCATCATACGATGTTTAGTAGCATCCCTGACCTCTACATATCCACTAGAAGCCAGTAGCAGTCTTCCAGTCCTGACAAAAGCATTTCCAGACATTGTCAGATGTCCTCTGAAGAGTAAAAAATTACTCCCTGTTGAAAATCACTGGTTTAATAAAATGAAATTTACAAGAATTCTCACAAACACGGCTATAGAAACAAATATAACAAAACTGTAAAAATAAATAGTAGGTTGGCAGATTACACCCCATGTGATAGCTCAACCACATGTCAACCCACAGAATTGGATTCACATGAAAAGGGCAGTATAGAGGCATCAGTGTATAACGTAATAAATATGGGATGTTTGAAAACCATAAATTCTATAGGATGAAGGGGAATAAAAATTTTGGAAGAAACAGGAAAAAAATGAGTTTGACTTCATTCTGATAGCAGATTCTAGAGTTCAGCAAAGAAGCACGAGGTGGGCAGGGAACGGTGACTCAAGTCTGTCATCCCAGCACTTTGGGAGGAGGCCAAGTTGAGCGAATTGCCTGAGCACACGGGTTTGAAAACAGCCTGGGCAACTTGACGAGACCTCGTCTCTACAATAAATCAAAAAATTAGCCGGGCATGGTAGCGCATGCCTGTAGTTCTGGCTACTTGGAAGGTTGAGGCGGAAGGATCGCCTGAGCCCAGCAGGTGGAGGCTGTGGTGGCTATAAGCGTGCCACTGCACCTCAGCCTGCGCAATGGAGTGAGACTCCAACCCCCACAAGAAAGAAGACGCATGAGGCTACAATGGTTTGAGGGTCATTTGCATAGTAGCTGTAGTAGAAGCCATACAAACGACTACATAAATGAATCTACAAGTTATAAATTGAGCAAATAATAAGTTATCTGTAGTTTTTCCTCATTGTGTCGCAACACTATGTATTACATTTCCTAAACATGATTCTGCCTTTCTTTAACTACTCTTTTATTTTCTTTAACTTCGAGGCTTTAATAATTCAAAAAGAGAAATCACGTGAAACAACAGAAATCTGTTTAGGGCGGTAGTTGATAACATTGATTTTATAACTAATTTGGTATTTCTGATTTTTCAATAGTTCTTATGTTGCTAACAATAAATACACCATAAAATGTTGCTAAATCTTTTACAAGTCCAATTACAAAATAAAATCAGAATGCCAAAAGCATTCAATTAAGAATATGTAAACACTGAGTGCAGTGGCTCACACCTGTAATCCCAGCACTTTGGGAGGCAGAGGCAAGAGGCCTGCCTGAGTCCATGGGTTCAAGACCAGCCTGGGAAATATGGCAAGGCCTCGTCTCTACAATAAATCAAAAAATTCACCCGGCATGGCAGCACGCACCTGTAGTTCCAGTTACTTGGAAGGCTGAGGCTAAAGGATCACCTGAGCCCAGCAGGTGGAGGCTGTGGTGGTCATGAGCATGCCACTGCACTCCAGCCTGGGCGACAGAGTGAGACTCTGACTCAAAAAAAAAAAAAGAATATGTAAGACCAGCAATCCTACTTCTAGGTATATAAAAAAACTGAAAGGGCAGCAAATTCACAATAGCAAAAGGTAGAAGCAACCCAAGTATCCACTGACCGATGAACAGATAAACCATGAAGTGTTATTCGGTCTCAGAAAGGAAGTTCTGATATGTGCTACAGTATGACTGAACCTTGAAGACATTACGCTAAGTGAAGTAGGCCAGTCACAAAAGGACAAATATTGTATCATTCTTTTTTTTTTTTTTTTTTTTTTTAGAAAGCAGGATTTATTGAGAAGACAGAAAAGCTCCCACAATGGGAGGGGACCCGAGGGGGTTGCCCCGTATCATTCCTTTTACATGAGTACTCAAAGTAGTCAAATTCACAGAGACAGAAAGTAGACTGGTCACTGCCACGGCTCAGGGAACCATGAAACATGGACTTAGTATTTAATGGGTACCAAGTTTCACTTGGAAAAGATGAAAAAGTTTTGGCGATGGATGGCAGTGAAAAAATTTATTTTATTTTTTTAATTTATTTTAATTTAACTTAATTTTATTTTATTTTAAAGATGTGGGGTACAATAAAATTTATTTTATTTTAAAGATGTGGGGTACAATTCAGGATTAGGTACACAAGTAGTCATCGTACAGGTAAAGTTTGGGCCTCCCTTCAGTCCCCACTCTGCCTGGTTTGAGATCAGGTGCCCTTATTAATGTTAAGTGCGCCTTCTGCCCTGTGAATATACATAATGCCACTGTACACTTAAAAATTGTTAAAATAATAAATTTCATATGTATTTTATCACAACAAAAAATACCAAGCAGCCAAATAATACTAACAGACCACGAAATATCTCTCTACTTATTCAAATCTTCATTAAGTTCCTAATAAATTAAAGTTTTTTTCTCCAAATAAAATAGGCAAACATCGGATCTGTTTACTATATGTTAAGAATAAAGAAAGCTAAAGACAGTACTATCACTGCATAGATTTCATACTCACAGTGTCCTGAATTGTTTCACTTTTTTCTGGGTTTTCCTCTAGATAAATCCTCTCTTTCAAGCCACTCTTGGGACTCTAATTAAAAAAAAAAAAAAAAAAAAAAAAACCCTTCAATTTATTTCAACAGGCACACACAAGAAGATAAGGAAAAATCGTGTGAAAAAATAGTGTTCTGAATTTCATATTTGTACTTAAAAGTACTAAATATCTTTTATATAATACCTGGCTCTGCTACTTTTTTCCCCGACCTTGGCAAGTCACTTATTCACTCAGCTTTTTAGTTTCATGTTGATAAATAATACAGAACCAATAGAACAGTTTTTACCTAATCTCCAGGACTGGAATTACTTTTCTATTAAGCAACTCTAACTAGATACATTCCTACCCCATGCCTTCCCAAGGTACCCTTTCTTTCCAGATTAAGAGCATTTTTTTCTATTTATATGAATACAATTAAGCATCTATTACTTGATCATGTGAAAGGTGGATTTTATTTATTTTTTATTTATTGTAGAGATGAGGTCTCACCAAGTTGCCCAGGCTGGTCTTGAACCTGAACCCATGTTCTATGTGGATTTTAATAAAGTTTATATGGTATGTTTGGGATGACCTAATCAACATTGTTCCTCAGGATTTGGGGGGGATTGGTTCCAGGACTGCCTGCAGACACCAAAATCTGCGGATGTTCAAGTACCTGATACAAAAATGACCTAGTATTTGCACATAGCCCATGTACATTCTCCTGCATACCTTAAATCAACTCTATATTACTTATAATACCTATTACAATGTAAACTGTAGTACTAACTGTTATACTATATCGATTAGGGAATAATGATGAGAAAAAAGTCTGCATACTAATACAGATGCAATATTTTTTTCTGAATATTTTTGATCTGCAATTGGTTGAATCCATAAATGCTACCCATGAGTACAGAGTCGAGTGTTTAAAATGCAAACTATATGAGAAAAAGAAAATTCACTTTTGAGGAATGAGGAACATTCTAAAACAATGAGAGCCATTCTTCAGAGTAACTGAAATTGAGGAACAAGAGACCTGTCTATGAATGCCAATAGGAAAGATACACCATATGTACACTATATGTACACCAAGATATTACCAGATAAAGAAAATAGTAGTTTCAAATATATGCCCCACTTTGAGGAAATGAATAACTCTGGATATTGGACAAGAGACATAATAGATTAGAATAAGTGTCACAAAAGCAAGGAAGCTATCAAAGATACAGGAAAGTCATGCCAAAAGAACAGAGGAGACAATTTGAGGGGCTCCCACCAAACAAAAAGGAGGATAACTAATGTTAGAAACTATGAGTTCAAAATATCACACATACATACACACACACACACACACACACACACACACACACACACACACACCCTCCTCACTAGTCACCTTTGGAGTTTATAAGGATGTCAACTCTCCTGAAAATAATCAAGGAAAAGATTCCTTAAGAGAAAATCTGAAAAGAATAAAGGAAAAGCATCCTGCATTTCCTATATAAGCTGTATTTTAGGATAATCTAATATTTATTAATATTAGATTAATAGCTAGTAAGGGAAAATGCTTCTTTATAAAATAATTCCATCTAATAAATACAGAAAGAATGACAAAGTTATATCGTCCTTCTGAAACTCCTAATTAAATAATGGATCTAGGCATTTTGATCATCAATGACATATAAAAACATTACACAAAAGCTTGATGTGAAATTTTATAATGAAGGAATCCTGTTGACATCACCTGGACACCTTAAATAAGTTTACAACTACAAAAAGACAACCAGACATTCACACCCTGATGTGCTATAATGGGATGTACATGGTACCATCCATGAATTGTTCTTACAAAACAACTATCAAACCTTAATCTGATCAAGATCTGGATCTACCAGTTTTCAGGAAATATATACAGAGCAATATGTACAATATGAAAATACAATTTAAAAATGGCTTATTTAACTGGGCATATGACCCAATTTATTTAAACAAAAAAATGGCAAGAATAAAAAGAGAGAGGAACTATTGTAGAGACTTAAAATCATTTATTCACTAAAGGCAATGTGAAGGCCTTGATTGGATCCTGATTCAAATAAACAAACTGTAAAATGATCATTTAAAGACAATTAGGGCCATCAAATATTAAGAAAATAGTAATTCTTAAGCTTTGAGAAGGATATTACAGCTATATTTTTAAAACATCTTATCTCTTAGACCTATTAATAAAATAATGTCTTGAATTTCCTTTAAAATAATCCAGTGTTGGAGAATATGAGGAATAAGGGACAAAGACAAAACAAGTTTGAGCGCATGTTGATGGCTGCTGAGGCAGGCTTATCAGAGACATAACAAGGGTCATTATGCCAGTCTCTACTTTGGAATATGCTTTAAAATTTTCCAAAAAAAGTGAATTTTTCAAAAACATTATGCAAAAATTGAAAATCAGAAAGGCAGATGCTCTGAACTTCAGATCACGGTTTGTTACCAGGTTACTTCTCTTGTGAGAACTGGGTATGGGGAATTGGTATGCAGAAAACATTCTTTAAAGCCTTCCACAAGATGAGCAAAAGCAGAGAACATTTTTTACAACGATAATACGAACACTACCAGAAGACTATTTTATAAAAATGAGGAAAAAAACGCAAAAAGCTAAAAGCACTGACTCAAAAGATAAGAAGACTAGTTCCTTCAAACTTACCACAGTATAATGGAAACAAACATGGAAATCCATAAGCTAAGAGCAACATTTTTAGCCTTGAACAGGCACTTGCAGGAATTCAGTTTGTTGTACGTTCAGCAGATAGCCTAGTCTGGGCTTTATCATTTCTCACCTGTATTTGCATAATATTCATTTGTGTAGCCTTAGTTTCCTCATCTATAAAATAGTGATACTGCTTCTTTAAGATTATTATGAATGTTGAAAAGAGCATCTGTAAAGCATTAGGTATAACCTCTGGCACAAAGTAAGTATTCAATAAATGTTATTCATTTGACACACATTTGTTAAGTTTCAATTAAGCCACGCAGTCTTCTTTTGTTACAGATCTCCCTGTCTCTTTACTCCAAATCATTTTCCACACTGACATGTTTCTGATGGTACCTCTCTTCTGTATGCAAGATAAAGCCCAGACACTTTACTCATTCATGTTGTTGTCCATTCAAATCCTTGTTAAATATCAATTACATACCAAACAATCTTAATTCACTGGAATGTCCTATTTCTATACTTTCTAGTTAACTTACAAAGTTATATTTCTAAACCACATATTTTATTGTAACATTACTCTAAATACAAGATAAAATTCAAATTTCTCTAAATACAAGATAAATTCAAATTTCTCAGGGGTGTCACTTGCTCCGCATGAATACAATTTGCCACACTTTGGAAACATAAAGTCAAATAAGACAGCGCCTGTGCTCTCAAGGAACTTCCCATCTAATAGTAGAGCCAAGCCATGAAAACAGAGAAGAGAAACAGCACTAAATCAAAAAGGAAAGTATGAGGATTCCTGAAAGCAGTGTATGCTGCTAGGACAAGTTGAAGCCCTTTATCCCTGGACTCAAGATCTTGTTTCTAAGATAATCTCTAGGCATTTCATCCATAACCCTAGTTAACACCAGGTTGCCTTAAAATATTCACTGCTCTTTCAAAATGTTATGCTTTTTCATACTTCAGTGTTTTGTTTATATTTAGAGTACTGGTACTTTGGAGCTAGGTGGAGACAGATCATCTATTGCCTGAGTAAGTTTGGCAAGTCAGTAATTCCCTTAGGCCACAGTTTTTTTTATTTTGTAAGGCTATAATAACAATAGTACTACATCATAAGGCTGTTATGAGAATTAACTAAGATAAAGAATGTAAGACACCACAGTGTATGTTATGCATGCCCAATAAATGCTAATAGGCTATTATCATTTTTTTCTTCAGTCAAAATTGAAATTTTCCATTCAAACATTTAGCTAACCCAATCACAAGACTCCTATCATCATCTTTCAAAAAAGAAAAAAACTCAAATTTTTCTTGCATGCAGAACTGAGTCATTTGGCCTAAGCCTCCAATAGCCTGAATGATGACTTAAATCATGGCTTTCAATTTTTTTAACCACAACCTTTAATAAGAGAGAAACTTCACATTGTTATCCAGCACATATGTGTATATGTATCAAAAATCACAAAAAGTAACACCTTTTCTACATGCTAAGCACTCTTATTTCCTATTCCTTTTTTAAAAATACTGGCCACAATCCACTAAATTTATTCCATATCCCAAAGCTGCAAAGATACTGCCTCAGGACTACTTTCCTCATCACTTTTAAAGAGCGTGATCTATTTTTTTAAATCATTATTCCTGTCCTTGCATACTACTTACAAAGTATTGCTAAGTAACACTGAACTTAGCTTGTAAGTATTCATATAACTATGGTGCTATACCATATTCAACTTAAAATATTTTATTATCATCTTCTTAACAGAACCCATGTTCACCTGGCAGTTTCTGGGTTAATCAAGAAAGTGTTATAACTAAACCTGGGCTATTAACTGAAGTCTATCTAACAGAACTAAGTCTTTTCCTCTTTGTGATTCAAGACTGAGTCACTCTGACCACAAGTGGAATATTAAAACGCTCTTAAAGATATCAACAGTTGGTCTCTTGGTTCAGTAAGAATGTACTGGCATTATTAACTTCTCTACCCACGAAAAAGATACCTGCTGGGAAATTCCATTTCTACAAAAGAAACAGTTGGCAATGGGTGTTCAAAGGAAAAAGTGAACTCTGGAATTAAAAGTTCATATATAACAGTATTCAGAATTTCTGTACATCAAATTGGTATATGAAAGATGGAGATGATAAAAAGTAATAAGACCTCTAATTTATAGAATGAAAAACAAAATCTAGAAAGGGGTTATAAGGAAGGATACAAGAAAATAAAGATTTAGAACACCTAATGCTTACATCTGCATTGTCACTACTGGGCCGAGAAGCATCTGCACTGCAACAGTCAGTCCTGCCCAGTCCATCTCCAGTATCCACTTCTGCTTCATTGACTGTTGGGGTGTCACCTGGAGGCCTGGAGGGTGTGACTACAGCTCCATCCTAAAGCAGATTAAAGAGCGCACACACACAAACACATAAAAGAAAATGTTCATTACTTCCTGCATAATGAAACAGAGGTCACTACAATCTAGAGAAAGACTGCTAAATGTTGGACAACTGTGATGTAGTGAAGGATGCTTAAAGTTCTAGTAGTAAAAACCATAGAAAACTACTAAATCTATGATTCCAAAATGGCATGACCTTAAAGGCAGGGAAAGTGATATTTTAGCAAAGAGAATAAAAGTTCAAACTTTCAAGTACAGCAGAAAGGAAAAATAGTTGGTTATAAAGTATATAATTTCAATTATCTACCCATTAATAAAGGTTATTACATTATAACTTCTGGTTAGCTTCCTTCCAGCTGCCTTCCAGTACTTCCAGAGTTGCAATAAATTGCCAATTCTGGGAGACAATGCTATAACATAAATTATTATAAGCTTTTCAGTCAGGAACCGCATTTATATTTTTACAGTCCTATGGGATAAGAATGTAGTCTTTGCTCAGTAATAACATAAAACTGTCAACATTAATGAAGCATAATACTCAAAATGTGTGACATAGCTAGTGGGACTGAAAGGAACAGAAGAAAAATGTTGTGTAATAAAAAGTACACTAAACTAGGATGTCAGAAGACCTTACATACTGTATGGCCTTGTGTAAGTCATTTGACCAGTTTAGGCCCTAAGTTTCTGAACTACAATATTATTTTTTTTACCTGAAAATAAGCATATTAAGCTAGATGATCTCAAAAAAAAAAAATCCTAGTTCTATGACTATGTAAGTGCCTTTCACTTCAGACTTAACTCAGGAACGGTGACAAATCAACAGCTTTTACCCATTTTAAAGCTGTACAGGTAATTTATCCATTTTGCTTTAAGACAAGGTATAAGGTGTTTTATATATTCCATATCTGAATATTACAAAAGTCTGGATGACATACAAATGCTGAACTATTTTTTTCTGATGAGACCATTATCTCCATAACATACCTATATGGCAAATTTTATTGAAATTTATTTTAAAATTACAATAAAAATAAAGTCATTAGGAATATGAACATGCTTTGAAATTCTCAGTCTGGGTTTGAATTCTATTTCTATCACTTTTCACCTATGTGACCTCAGACAAGTCACTTAATCTCTTTCCGTTTCTCTAAGTGTATATGTAAACTGGGGGAAAATAATGGTATATAACCTCAGAGGGCTACTGTTGTTATACAGATTAAGAAAATGCTTGTCCATATATTTAGCACAACGCCTGCTGTTTAAAAACCTTAGGTCCCTACTTAAAAACATACCAACCGCCATTCTGTTTTAAGATGGCAGAATAAAGCACAAAAAATGTAAATATATTATCTAAATACACTGTAGCAGTTTGTCACATCAAAGCAAAGGCACCCAATTCTTTTTTATATTATTATGGAACAAAGAAATGTGGATATTATGAGCAAGCAAACAATCAGAAGCCCACATTTATTTTTGTTAATCATTACTTCTGTACTATCCTAAACAGGACATCCTGTGGTCCTATGCTAGAAAAATAACTTTTTTAAAAAGGTAACTGCAACATTCTCTGACACATTCCCAGAAGAAAATTCTCCTGCCAAAAGTTGGGTAGCATTTTTAATAGTGATGCTACCTGAGCAGAGCCTGTGGCTTTGGATAACTGCTCTTGCAGCTGAGGAATGTGTTTCTTGGCCTCTTGGATCTCTTTTAGCAATCTTTGGGCAGGTGTTCGGTTGTAATCTTCCTGCAATAACTGCAAAGTTATAAAAATATTTTGAGAATTAATTACTTATGTAAAGAAAATATAGAAAAATTTTATTCTTAACCAATAAAATAGCTAAGGGCATTGATTACAATACTGCTTGATTATGATTATAATTATGATAAACACCAACTCAACTATGCCCATTTACATTTTTATTTGCCTATAAACAGCCCCATTTCTATTTCAGTACCTGCAGCCGTTCCTGTTCTTTCTGTAACATTTTTCTCAGAATTTCTACTTTCTGGTTGTGAACCACATTGTTTTCCTCCTAGAAAAAGAAAACAAACAAACAAACAACAACCAATACAGGAAAAGTGAAGCTAAAATAGAGGGAAAAAAAACAGTGTTCTGCCTCAGTTTCAATGATCAGTACTATTAGAATGTTCTTTATTTCTGGGTTATGAGGACAGGCTTTTAGACATGATACTTATAACGATTAAAAAATTATAGAAAAGTCTCTGCTCTTCTATTTCACTTTTACTATACTGGGTTCCCAAAAATACTAAATATTGGTATTAGTTGGAGAAATAAAGTTGTTACAGTACAAGAATAATATCTTACACTTTCCCTCATTTGGCTCTTTATTATCAATCCCTACACAGGGCTCAGATTCCCAGAACCCCCTACCTGAAATATAAAGACAGCTCCCTAACTCTCCACCCAACATCTTTCCTTGTTTTATAGCCCTATAATATTTTATGAAATTAATCTTCCTATTATAATCATGTCACTTCTTTGCTCAAGAAAAAACACTGCTTATCTTGTTACATGTAAATTAGCCTGGTAGCTATGATTTTTCAAAATATATGGTCAAAGTACTCTTTTCAAGTTCATCTTCCACTGTGTACATCCTTAACAGGCACAAAACAAACAAAAATTCTGGCTACTTCCCAAAACTATCTAATGCTTTCTTAGCTTTTTAAACTGTTTATTCTACTTCCTCTATCTGAATTCCCTTCACCATCACCACCAATTAAACATTACCTGTTTTTCAAGGCTCAATTCAAATAAAACCTTTTCTTAAAGGCCTTCCTTATCGTTGTCAGATGTGCTTTCTCCCTCCTGTGACTCTTCATAGAATTTATTATTTTTCCTTCATAATGTCTACATTCTGCTTTTGTATTATACTAACATATACTTTTGATTTAATCTTAATCAACAAAAGTTTATTGAGAAACTACTATATGGCAAGCAATATTTCAGGTCCTGGGGACATAGTAGTAAGCAAACAAAGAAAACAACAGCAACAAACCCCTATCCTCCAAAGTGTACATTCTAAAATGACTAAGAATCCTGAATATAGAATATCTTTATTATACTTTTGTGGGTGGCACATTGCTTTATATATGGTAAATGTTTAATATTTGCTTAATTGAATCTGCTCTATTACAATACTCTATAATGATTCCTAATTACTACATACTTTTTATATTAGGAAGTCATTTTCTAGAAACTTAAACTTGATTTATTCATCAGCCCAATACTTCAAAACTCTTAAGTAAAGGCATTCTTACACAATTGAGCATTTACTAAGAAATCTTCTTACTCTTACCCCCATGAGCACAGGACTAGTGATTCTCTCCATATTCCCAGATGCTCCAGGTGAATGAGGGGATGTCATGATGGGAGACATATGTCCAATGACTGATGGCTCTACTTCAGAATCAGCAAGTGGAATCTGGGGCGACCCAGGTGGGCGTCCCTGAACAGTGAGAGCTACATAGGAACCAGCTTGGGGCGGGGAGATGGGAAAAAAGAAAGAGAAGGGAAAAGAACATTGTCAAGAAACTTTTTGTAGCATTTCACTACTTAATCTATTGACAGTTCTAAAAGATCCAGTTATAAGAGACAGTCCCATCTTCTGTCTCCACAGAAAAATAATATAATTTGTCATTTCTCTTTTATGACCGTTCCAAAAATTTAAAAGAATAATGACACTTTCAGAAAGCAAATTACTTCTCATAAGATCAAATATTACTGACCAGGCTCGGTGGCTCAGCTTGTAATCGCAGCACTTTGGGAGGCTGAGGCGAGTGGATTGCCTGAGCCCACAGGTTCGAGACCAGCCCGGGCAACTTGGCAAGACCTTGTCTATACAATAAATCCAAAAAAAAGAGCCAGGTGTGGTAGCGCGTGCCTGTAGTTCCAGCTACTTGGAAGGCTGAGGCAGAAAGATCACTGGAACCCAGCAGGTCGTAGCTGGGGTTGCCGTGAGCGTGTCACTGCACTCCAGCCTAGGCGACAGAGTGAGTCTCCAACTCAAAAAAAAAAAAAAAAAAAAAAATCAAATATTACCTAAAAGCAAATAAAATGTATAACCCCAAGAATATATTTCCTTAACTTAGAGAACTGCTAATATTAACCATCCTAGTAGCTATGTTCAACTAGTT
Source organism: Tarsius wallacei (assembly GCA_963574415.1). Taxonomy (NCBI): domain Eukaryota; kingdom Metazoa; phylum Chordata; class Mammalia; order Primates; family Tarsiidae; genus Tarsius; species Tarsius wallacei. Next base: position 1,835 of record CAUYQG010058985.1, on the reverse strand, counting down.
TTTTAAATGTAAATTTTTTAAAATCTTCATATTTTAAGATGATACTAATTAGGCAGAGTTTAATGAATATACTGTAATATAACAATGCAATTTCAAATTAACTTTATAAAATGAATATGACCAAAAAATATTCCATAAAAATGGAAAAAAATGCTGGGCTCGGTGGCTCAGCCTGTAATCCCGCACCTTTGGGAGGCTGAGGTGAGTGGATTGCCTGAGCCCGCGGGTTCGAGACCTGCCTGGGCAACTTGGCGAGACCTCATCTCTACAATGAATCAAAAAACTAGCTGGGTGTGGTAGCGTGCGCCTGTAGTTCCAGCTACTTGGAAGGCGGAGGTGGAAGGATCGCCGGAGCCCAGCAGGTCGAGGCTGCGGTGGCCGGGAGCGGCCACTGCACTCCAGTCTGGGTGACTGTGAGACTCCAACTCAAAAAAAAAAAAAAAAAAAAGGAAAAAAACAGTAAGTAGTAAATTTTAGTAGAAAAACTGAAGGAATAGACAGAAATTCACTAGACACATTGCAGGGAAGAAAAATATTGACAGCAAAATTCATCATAACCAGAAAGACTCAACAACAAACATTTATTATTAATCTAGCATCAAAAAGAAATTAGATGTTCCAAATAAAAGACTTTTCTAGATAGCTGACCTTTAAATGACAAAACCTGTTTCTCAAACATTTCAATAGAACTTTTAAATGTACTTTATACTTGTCTCCCAATTTAACACTCCCATGGAACTCATTATCAATTATTTCACAGTGTTTTAGGGTTTTAAAAATTTTTGTTCCACTTAATAGCCACAAGTGCTATGATCTGAAGGAATTTTAAGTATAAACACTTTGTAAGGGCTTTCCAATCTTATTGCTCTCTGTCAGAGGTCATCTGTTGTATTCCACTTGACCATGTGCTTGCCTCCAATAGCTTCTTAGCTCTTCCCTTCCCTTCTTTGGCTGTTTCTAAACTGTTCTGATTTGAAATCACTTTTATTATATATAAAATATGCATTGTAAAGTAGGACATACAGGAACTTTATTGTTAGTACAGGACACAGGTTTTAGGTATGTCAAATTTATATGTTCCGGATACTCTGAGCATTTTTTGTTTAAGTTTTTAGCTACATCCTCACTGTTGGGTAAGTAATCTATTGCTATAATCCTAAGATTTAAGTTTTGTTTTTGATTTTGTTTTCTGAGTCGGAGTCTCACTCTGTCGCCCAGGCTGGAGTGCAGTGGCATGATCACGGCCACCGCAGCCTCGACCTGCTGGGCTCAGGCAATCCTTCTGCCTCAGCCTTCCAAGTAGCTGGAACTACTGGCATGTGCTATTATGCCTGGATTATTTTTTGATTTATTGTAGTGACAAGGTCTTGTCGAGTTGCTCTAGTCTAGAACCCCTGGACTCAGGCAAGCCTCTCACCTCGACCTCCCAAATTTTTAAGGTAAAATTTATATTGAAATAAGCAAATAAATATAACCTAGAAAACTAAAGAAATAATGTTACTTTAATACTCTACAATAGACATCAGGCATATATTTACTAATGTAAGTCATATTTATGTAGCATGTAAAAATTTATAAATCACAATCTCATTAAATAAGTAATCAAAATTATTCAAATATGGAGTATAAGTTTTATCACTGTGCTTTTTTTTTTTTTTTTTTTTTTTTTTTTGAGTTGGAGTCTCACTGTGTCACCCAGACTGGAGTGCAGTGGCCGCTCCCGGCCACCGCAGCCTCGACCTGCTGGGCTCCTGCGATCCTTCTGCCTCAGCCTTCCAGGTTGCTGGAACTACAGGAGCGTGCTACCACGCCCGGCTAATTTTTGATTTATTGTG
>CAUYQG010058984.1:0-12940 GCA_963574415.1 Tarsius wallacei | reverse complement strand
GGTCGAGGCTGCGGTGGCCGGGAGCGGCCACTGCACTCCAGTCTGGGCGACAGAGTGAGACTCCAACTCAAAAAAAAAAAAAAAAAAGATATAAATATAATGTAGATATAGATAGAAATAAAGATTTAAGGACACCACATTGTTAATGATGGTTGATCTTGCCATCATTATCTAAGTCACAAACCACTGCAATATTTAATGGTTGGAGACAACATTTAACTTGCTCAGGAATCTGCAGTAGGAGCAGGGCTCTGAAGAACCTGCCAATTGCTTACTTGGCACTAGCTGGGGTAGCTTGGAGGCAGGGTCCACCGTTATCTGAAGCCACTCACTCACAAGCCTGGTTCCTGGGCGGGGCATGTTCTAAAAGCTGGGGACAGGAAGAGCCGGATCTCCTGAGACACCTCTTTCTAGCTCCGTGTAGTCTCGCCTGAGATCTCCCCAGCATGGCAGCTTCAGGGTAGCTGGACTTCTAGGCATAGGCTCAGGCCACCCGAGAGTTTGTCTGAAAGGGAGAAGGCCATGAGGAAGCTGCATTGCCTTTTAGGACCTAGCTTTGGAAGTCCCAGTGCATCACTTTTGCCACTTTATATTGGCTGGGGCAGCTTTAAAGTTCCTCTCACTCAGGCTCAAGGGAAAGGGCTATAGATCTCAGCTCTCAAGGAGTGAGCATTGATGCTACCTTGTGAGAAGAACGTGTGGGCAGGGTACATATTAGCAAAGTTCTTTTGAAAAATACAGGCTAAGCCGGGCTCGGTGGCTCAGCCTGTAATCCCGTGCCTTTGGGAGGCTGAGATGAGTGGATTGCCTGAGCCCGCAGGTTCGAGACCCGCCTGGGCAAGCAAGACCTCATCTCTACAATAAATCAAAACATTAGCCAGGCGTGGTAGTGCGCGCCTGTAGTTCCAGCTACTTGGAAGCCTGAGGCGGAAGGATCGCCAGAGCCCAGCAGATCGAGGCTGCAGTGGCCGGGAGCAGCCACTGCACTCCAGTCTGGGTGACAGAGTGAGACTCCGACTCAAAAAAAAAAAAAAAGAAAAAGAAAAATACAGGCTGCCGAAGTCCAACTATGGTCACAACAATTCAAATCGCCCCTAACTTCCACTCCCTCAAGGCCTCCGATTCTCATCTCATTTTGGCCTACAGCTGGAAGTCCAAGATATCACCTCCAGCTTCTCCAGGTGGGGATGAGGTTTCTCAGGTGCTGCTCCTTGAATACAGTTCTTCTAAAACTAAAAAACAGTATACAGTGAAGAGGCAAGTCTTCTCCACACACACTCCACATGCAGCAGTGGCACGGGCCTGGGATAACCATTATAGAGCCTCCCATTCAAAACTGGGAGAGAGAAGGCACAAAGGAGTTACCAGTCTACAGAAATTCTGGAACCCAGCCTGGCAAACGTGACCAGGTCCTTCATGATGCAGGTGCCTTCACCACTGCCCGCAATGGTGCTCTACTTCTCCTGGCTCCATTTTCTGTGCTTTCTTTTCCCATAATAGCCAAAATTTGCAGCTGCATAGTTCTCTTGCTAGCTTCCTGCCTATAGTATTTCTGGGGGTCAAAATCTTCTTTCATGTTTGTACTCCAGCTCGACCACTTGTCATATGGATTAAAGGAGGTGATTCACGTAATGCTTTTAGAGCAGGGCCTGGCCCCTGGTTAGCCGTGTACAAGTGCTAGCCCTTGCCCTTAACATTATGGGCGTGTGGCCGGAAGGGATGAGGGAAGGAGGGAGAGAAGGACAGAGGGAAGAAGGAAGGAAGGGGGGGGGAAGGGAGGAGGAAGGGAGGGAGGGAGGGAAGAAAGGAAGAGAAGGGGAGAGGGAAGGAGAGAGTTAGAGAGAGAGAAAAGAAGGAGGGAAAGAGGGAAGGGAAGATAGGAGCAGACACAGGGTCTTTTGGACAGGGTAGCTGCCGAGTTCATTTGGAGACCCTGAGAGTGAGGATTCTCGGGGCCAGGGTGGTGCTCCTACACCTGGCTGTGGTTGTGCCAGGTGACTGCAGAGCTGGGGCTGCTCTCATCATCCCAGCTTTTCACCTTTGACAGTTTAATTGGAAGAGAGATGTCACCAAGGTGTGAGTGCGTTACAGAGGCAGGTGCAGAGGTGGCCTCCACAGGGGAGGCCAATGGCGAGGGTGGCAGAGAGCCCAACAAGGGGTGAGGAGGCACAAGGAGGGTGGCTCTGCTGTCAGCCTCCAGGCACTGGGGCCAAGCAAGGGGGGCACATTTCACTGAGGGAAGAGAGGACTTGGGCGAGGCTGACATCGCATGCGTTTGGCAGACTGTGCTGGAACACGCACCAACTCAAGCCTTACGGGTCAGAGCGAGCAATCCCAGCTCCATCCTGGCCCATCCTTCCCAGTCTGACTCCACAATCTCTGTAGACAAGCTGAGGATGGCTGCCAGCCCTGCCTCATGGAAGAATAACTGTCCCTTCTCAGGCTCCTTGGGCCCATCGTCTGTCAGAGCAGGCCCTTCATTCCTGCTATTGTTTGGACCAGAGGGGCCTCCGAGCAGCTTAACTGGTGCTGTTGCTTGCAAGGGCACAGCTCCCATGGTCAGTGTCTGGTAGAGAGTTGATGCTCGAGAAATACTTGCAGAGGGAAGGTAGGAGGGAGTGAATGAGGAAGGAGCCCCTCTTAAGCCTCAGTTTGCAGAAGCTTGTGACTCCCTAAAACCCTCTCCATACTTCTCTGTAGGATATATGAACCTAGGACAGGGAAGCACCCTGCCCAGTGGGCAGGAAGGGGTGAGGTATCTGAATGAGAAATAGTCCAGCACGTGCCCCTCCGTGTGCATGTACAAGAGGTCCTGACTACTGTCCTGCTTGTATTGAAGCTCAGAAAGGGATATCCCAAAGTATGGAACTAAAGAAGCAACTTTAGTACCTTTGAAGAAGAAGCTTCAAAATCTCTCTTTCCGTAAATTACAGTTCAGTAAGTTTCATATGGTTGTTTGCAATTTCGGATTTTGAAAAAAATTGTAATGCCAGCATATATTCCAAAGGAAAAGTCGTGCTAAAATAATGTTACTAACTTTCTTTAACAAGGTTACTAGACAGGGGATAGAAAAAATGTAATAGATACATAATAATTTAAAGAAAGTGTTTTATAGAAGAATAAAAAAAAAAAAAAAAAAACACCTCTCTCTTCTCTCAGATTCTCTTTCCTGAGACCAAAAGGGACTTTCTCTGGCATGTCCTTATCTGACCAAGGAAATTTCTTTCCAAAAGAAATGCAATCATCTCAAGACTCCCTCCATAAGAATGTCATTAAGTAACCAGGAAAGAATGACTAACCACCTGAGAGGGAACTGAAGACAGACTTTTTGTCTATTCTTCTGAGGGCAGCTCCAGAGATTACCTCTTATTATCTGCATAATAAGACAAGCTTGGTTCACAGTGATTTTCCATCCCTCACCTTCACACCACCTCCCCAGAACACAGAGGACCTTCATCCCAAACCATTGCTCTTTGGGCTACACCCTCTTGCCTTCCCCCATGAAGAAGGGCATATAAGCGGCCGGACCTCATTGGATTAGCAGGTAATCATTCTCCTGCCATTCCTTCCCACTATGCACATTAAGTGCATTTTGTATAACTTTTTCTCCTATTAATCTGTCTATTGTCATTCATTTTCAGCAAAACTCCAGAGGGCAGAGGGGGAAGCTTTTCCTTGGCTCCTCCAATTGTCAATAGAAACTCTAATTAAGAACTCCCCTGAGGGGAGCCTCATGGGGTACAGGAGGGGCAGGTGTGGAGCTGGTTTCCAGAAAAGGGCCCTGAAGCCTGCAGCACAGTGGAGGCAAGGGTCCGTGGTGTCCAAGAAGGCGCAGGGAAGAGGGAGGGCCCCACTGCCCCCCTTCATCCCTGCAACACCCCCAGCCTGGGCCCTTTCACTGAGCAGCCCCCATTCAGCTACAGCTGGGCCACTTCATTGGCCTTCAGTCTGACCCCAAGGGCAAAGAGGAATCAATTTGTGCAGAGAACTAGAATGAAAGAGATTTCAATTGACCTTTGAATAGAGTTTTTAATTTGCTTTATTACAGCCAAAGGGGCCTCATGAAAAGACCCTTGAGACTGCTTTTATCTGCTAATGCGTGCATTAGTGCAGCAGCTTGGACCAATGGTCTGGAAGGTCTGGGCACTGGCAGAGCAGAAGCGGGAAGGGCCAGACAGGGCCAGAGTCCACACCCCCTCTCTGCAGCTGGTTTCCAGCACCCACAGGCTCCAAAGCAGAGCCAAGAGTGGAGGAAGAGGCAGGGAGAGGAAGGGAGTGACCTGGGTTTTTAACCTGGGTTCTGGTGCCATCTGGCCTTGGGATCTGGGTCAGGTACATTCCCCTGGGCCTCAGCCTCCTCAGCTGAACAGTGGGGATGGGAGACAGGTGTGGGCCCTTTCGGGCGCTCTGTGGTTTTAAGCTTAGACCTACAATCAAGCTCTGTGATAGCAATAGTCTTACAGAACATGGCCCTTAGTGGATACAATAGAGCCCTGCGGGCCAAGAAATTGAGCTCTCCTGCCCTGTTTCTCTATCTGCCCAAGTTTCTTCACATGGGCTGGCTGCTTATCTGTTCTGTCCACTCCAAATCCCCGAAGAAGCCAATGGGGTCACTTGACTATTACCATCACTCCTACTGCAGGGAGCCACCTTCGGGGCCCAGGCGGGTTATGGGCGACCAGCCCTGGAAGGAGAACCCCTGCAACTGCTCCTCTACACAGGACCCATTTCAGTGCAGCACCCAGGATGGAGGCCTGTGAGTCTGTGTGCACAGTCCGGGATCAGAAATGTCAGGTTCGACTGGGGTCGGTGGTTCAGCCTGTAATCCCAGCACTTTGGGCAGCCGAGGTGAGTGCATTGCCTGAGTCTGCCAGTTCGAGACCAACCCGGGCAACTTGGCGAGACCTCATCTCTACAATAAAATAAAAAATAGCCGGGCATGGTAGCGTGCATCTGTAGTTCCGGGCTACTGGGAAAGCTGAGGCGGAAGGATCGCTGGACCCCAGGAGGTCAACGCTGGGGTGGCTGTGAGCAAGCCTGCCGCTGCACTCCAGCCTGGGCGAAGGAGTGAGACTCCAACTCAAAAAAAAAAAAAAAAAAAGAAATGTCAGGTTCTCTTTTACCCTGAGCTTGTATGTGGGTATGTTGCTATGTGGGCCCACATGTGTTATTTCAGAACCACTCCCTTATTTCAGTCCCTTTTTTCAAACTGAGGGTTTGTTTCTGTGCAGAGTGGATTTCCTGGAGATGGGGTCTTTGCTGAGGACGTCATGGACATTATAGACACAGCAGGCTCTCCCAGATGACGTTCCTTCTTCTGCTTATTCCAGACAGAGCCCAGGTGCCAACAGCTGCCATTCTGACTCAGTGCCGATCATAATGGTCCTTTTGTGGGGGGGAAATGCCTTTGTTAGGACCTCAGTCATGACTGCCACTTTTCCAGAAGAATGCAGAGTTCTCCAGCCATGGGTTGAGATAGGGAGAGTAATGTGGTGGCCAGGAAGGACACTGCTAATGCACATCCATTAGTGCATCACAGGAGAGGCATTCAGAAGCTTCGGCACTGTCCTCCTTCCTCCAGCTCCAACAATGGCAGCGTGGAGGGGACTTGAAGTGGCCTTTGTGCAGGCACTCAGCTCAAAACCCATCTCTGAGCCCTGCCCTCTGGGAGCTGTGTTCCATTTTCATGCCTGCTGCTCAAAGGAATGGAGCAGCCAGGACGGTGAATCCAAACAACTTGATTGAAGCCCAGACACCACACTGTGCCCTCGGTCCCGTTGCCTCTGGAGAACAACACCAAGTCTGGGCAGAGCTGGTGCACAGCGACCTGCTGTGCACAGTGACCTGCTCTGCATGACTCTGCGTGTGTGTGTGTGTGTGTGTGTGTGTGAGAGAGAGAGAGAGAGAGAGAATGAGAGAGAGAGGTGAGGGTGCAGCACACCTGAATGGTAGTTTTGTTCTGTTTTGTTTTTGAGTTGGAGTCTCACTCCGTCACCCAGGCTGGAGTGCAGTAGCACATTCATGGCCACCCCAGCATTGACCTGCTGGGCTCCAGCAATTCTTCTACCTCAGCTTTCCGAGTAGCTGGAACTACAGGCACATACTACCATGCCCAACTAATTATTGATTTATTGTGGAGATGAGTTCTCACCAAGTTCCCCAGGCTGGTCTCAAACTCGCAGGTTCAAGTAATCCACTCACCTGGGTCTCCCAAAGTGCTAGGATTACAGGCTGAGCCACCGAGCCCAACCAGTTTTTTGTTTTTTAACAAACTGTCCAAAACCTTTATGTCCAATTGAAAACTATTTTTTTCCTTTTCTTTTTTCATTTTTTTTTTTTTAGAGATAGGGTGTCACAATCACAGCTCACTGCAGACTCAAGTTCCTGAGCTCAAGTGATCCTCCCACCTCAGCCTCCTGATAGCTGGAACTACAAGCACACACTGCCAACCCCAACTTATTTTTTCTTTTTAGAGACTAGGGCTCTCTATGTTGCCCAGGCTAGTTTTGAATTCCTGGCCTCCTGCAATCTTCCCACCTTGGTCTCCAAAAGTGCTGGGATTACTGGCTACTACCCCCTAGCTATTCGGGCAGCTAAGCCACCGCACTCAGCCACGACTCCTTTGAAAGCATTCCCTTGGTGCCAGTGTGGGGCCAGGGCTAAAGACTTTGGCAGACCCCTCTCGAAATGCCTCCAGACTTGATCGAATCTGCCTGAAAAGGGCAGCTTCTGACTCCATAGTCACATTTTTTAAATGTATCAGTTATGTATCTTTTATTTCTCCTTTACATTATAATTCAATCTTTATATTGAATTTTTTCTTCTTGTTATGGGCATGAGAATGTTATACTATTGATGCATTTCATTTCAGTGTAATAAATAAGATCTTACTACATATTTTTTTCTTAAAAGGGAATTTTGCTACTGGTGAGAATGTAAAACGATGCCACTTTGACAGTTTGGCAGTTCCTCAAAGTGCTATACATAGTTAGCATGTGAACCAGCAATTCCTTTCCTAGGTATATACCAAAAAGTATGTACACGGATTTTTATAAAATGTGTATGCTCGTAGCAGTGTTATTCATAATAGAAAACAAGTGGAAACAACCCAAATTTCCATCTACTGATGAAAGGATAAACAAAATGTGGTGTATCTATACAACGGAATGTCATTTGGCAATAAAAAGAAATGCAATATTGATGCTTGCTACTGCATGGATGAATATTAAAAACATGATGCTAATTAGAAGAAGCCACACACAAAGGCCACATATTGAACAATTACATTTATATAACATGCCCAAAATCGGCAAATACATAGAGACAGAAACTAGATTAGTGGCTGCCAGGAGTTGGGAATATTGATGAGAAATGAGGTGTGACTGCTAACAGGTATGGAATTTTCTTTTTTTTCTTTTTTTGGAGTGATGGAAATGTTCTAAAATTGATGACAGTTGCACAGCTCTGAATACACTAAAAGCGATTTTATCATACACTTTAAATAGGTAAGTTGTATGATGTGAATTCTACCTCAAAACTGTTTTTTAAAAAGGGATGATTTTGGAGGAAAATGGATAAACAAATTGTGGTATATTCATAGGCTGGAATGCCACTTATTGATAAAAAGGAACAATTGATGTGTGCCACCCATGAATGAATCTCCAAACATGATGTTGGGGAAAGAATTTGACATGAAAGACAACATACCATGTGATCCCTTTATCACGACATTCCAGGACAAGCAAATGAACCTATTCAGATGGGGAGTGATGAGGTGGGGGCAGGGAGGGTAACTAGAGAAAGTCCCAGGAGCCTTCTAGGGTTTTGGAAATGTTCTGTATCTTGATTGATGGATCAGCTCTCACTGAACTATGAATTTAGATCTGTGCATTAGAATGCATGTGATTACACCTCATTTACAAAAGGGGGAATATTTAAGAAAGCTGAGAATCTCTGTTTTAGATACTTCATTTGAAGAATATGAAAATAAGGCCAGGCATGGTGGCTCATGCCTATAATTCCAGCACTTTGAGAGGCTGAAGCGGGAGGATTGATTGAGGCCACGAGTTTGAGACCAGCCTCATCAGCATAGGGAGATCCTATCTTTACGAAAAACAAAAATTAGTTGAGCATGGTGTGCACCTGTAGCCCCAATTGCTCAGGAAGCTGAACCAGGAGGATCCCCTGAGCCCAGGAATGTGAGGCCACCATGAGCTGTGATTGTGCCACTGCATTCCAGCCTAGGCGACAGAGCAAGGTCCTGTCTCTAAAAAAAGATGACAGATAGATGGATGGATGGAGAGATAGATAGATAGATAGACAGACAGGCAGATGATAGACAAGTGATACAAAGTTTCTTTCTTCAGAAATCAAAATCTCAGTCAGGCACAATGGCTCACACCTGTAATACCAGGCACAATGGCTCACACCTGTAATACCAGGTAGTGGTGAGAGGACTGGCTGAGCCCCTGGGTTCAAGACCAGCCTGGACAATATGACAAGACCTTGTCTCTACAATAAATCAGAAAATTAGCAGGGTGTAGTGGTGCATGACTACGGGACCAGCTACTTGGATGACTGAGGCAGAAGGATCACCTGAGTCCAGCAGGTAGAGGTTGCGGTGGCCGTGGGGATGCCATTGCACTCCAGCCTGGGTGACAGAGTGAGACTCCGACTCAAAAAAAAAGAAAGAAAGAAATCACAATCCCCATTTGAGTAGTTACCATTCAGTTTTTTAAACATTTGTTATTATGGGATTTTCAAATACATAAAATATAAACAGAATCATGCAATGAACCCCCTACGTATTCACCGATCATCAACCTTTTGTTGCTAGTCCTGTTTTAACTCTTCCCCCACAAGTATTTTCTTTCCTGGAAGATGTAAAACAAATCCTAGACATGTCATCATACATGTAAATGCTTTATATGTATTGCTAACAGAGAGGATTAAAAAAAAAAACACACATTACTCATGACCAAACTCAACAAAGTAAACAAAACCTTTATAGCATTTTATACCTAGAACACGTTCAATTTTCCCAATTGTTTCAAAAGCCCTTGTATATTTGTTTTTGTTCTAACCTGGGTCCAGACAAGGCCCATGCATTGCATGTGGGTTGACATGTTTCTGAAGTTTTTCTGGATCTATAACACTTTTCTTTCTTTCTTTTATGCCATCTATTTTGTTCAGAGCATTTTTTTTCACAGCAGTTGGGTAATGTGCTGATGTGGTGACATGGTTGGAGGGAGGCACATCTCACACAAGAGCATGAAAGCCCAATCATCACACTGTGAACCACAGAAGGATCTGGGAGAACTTTTGATTAACTTGAAGTGATATCCTTTATTTACCTCTACCCCCACTCATTCCTCCCCTCAGCATAACTTTGGGCCTCTGAAGAGTTAAGACCTGCTCCTGCATGGCCCAGTGACTCCTGCCTTGAAATTCTAGAAGCTGCCCAGAGCAATCATGGGTGTTACCCTTCAGGGGCCACCACCCTGACAGAAAGCCAATGGCTCCATATCCAAATGTGTCATCTTCAGTGTGAGCTATGGACATATGAGAGGACTTACCTGGGCTAGACTGGGGAGACCTCTGATGGGAGAATGAAACTGGGTCTCAGGATGTGGAAGATGAATTACGTTAAGATTCTCCTCAATCATTCACGTATCCATTCAGCAAGTATTTCCAAATCTCCAAGCATATGCCAGGCGCTGACAAGGAGTTAGCAGTCAGCAGGGAATAGGACACAGGCCCTGTCCTCCCGGGGCTTCCATTCTGGCAAGCGGAGAGAGGCGATAAGCACAGGGACAAGTGAACATCCTCTGAGTCTTGTGGTGCTCCATGCTTTGGAGACCCATAAAGCATTGTCAGGGGCAGATGGAGCATGGGGTGGTTAGGGAAGGCCTCTATGATAAGGTGACACTGACTCGGAGACCTCAAAGAAGTGAGGGAGAAAATTGTACAGACTTTGGAGCAAGGGCACTCCAAGCAAAAGAAAGAACAGTACAAAATTCTGAGACAGTTGTGACTTTCGCGTGTTTGAGCAACACCCAGTGTGTGGCTGGAACAGATGGAGAAGGGTGCCAGAGATGGGACAACAAGGATGTAGGATGCTGGGGTCACCTAGAGGGTCTGGACTCTTATTCTGAGCAGTATGGGGACCACTTGCAGTGTGCTGGGCAAAAAAGTGTTACCATCCGATAATGTCTTCTCAGGGTCACTGTGGCTGCTGGGTCGAGGACAGACTGGGAGACTCGTGCAGGCACCCAAACAGCAAATGATGGCAACGTGGACCAGGGTGGACACAGAGGACACAGGAAAGTGGTTAGAACTGGATACATTGTGAAGGCAGAGCCAGAAAGATTTGCTAATGGATTGGATGAAGAATGTGAAAGGGGCGAGTCTAGAATGAATCCAAGTTTCTATTTACTGAAATGAGAAAGACTTGAGAGAGAAGCAAGTTTTGGAGCTCTGTTTTGGATGTGTTGTTTGAGTTCCCATGAGGCAACCAGTGGAAGTCAAGCAGGCAGCGGGATTTCCAAGTGTGGAGTGCGGGGAAGAAAGAGTTTGGGCTGGAGAAGGGAATTTGCAAGTCATCATGGTATAGATACTACTGGAAGCTGAAAGATTAGAATTCCATGAGACCTTAAGAAAACTCCCCAATGGATTTTTGTTTGACAGGCTGATTCTAAGGCTCATCCAGAAGAAATACTTTATTTTTAAGTCAAGGAAATGCTGAAAAAGGAAAACGACATCTGACCTTCCACTAGATTCCCTGCCTTGAGGGGCTGGGCTTGATACGCCATCCCTGGCTCTGCAGCAGTGGTCAAAACAGAAGCTTCGGGTTTCAGCGATCCAGGGAAAGCTGGTTTCAGGGCTCACATACATACAAAGATACCCGCTTTCTCTCTGATTGCCCTTCTCAGATTCCTTATTATCTTGCCAATTTGGCAATGCATCTTTTTTTTTTTTTTTTGAGTTGGAGTCTCACTCCATCGCCCAGGCTGGAGTGCAGTGGCACGCACGCTCATGGCCACCCCATGATCCTTCCACCTCAGCCTTCCAAGTAGCTGGAACTACAGACGCACGCTACCACGCCTGGCTATTTTTCAAAATTTTATTGTAGAGACGAGGTCTCGCCAAGTTGCCCAGACTGGTCTCGAACCCACGGGCTCAGGCAATCCATTCGCCTCGGCCTCCCAAAGTGCTGGGATTACAGGCTGAGTCACCGAGCCCAGCTGGCAATGCATCTTTAACTCTCTTAACATATTGTATTAGGCTTTTTCAGTTGTGTTCATTGGTAAGTTGTCCTGTCTGCCATATCGGTGAACAGAAAGGTTTTACTTGGGATACTTCTGGCTAGGATACACATTCCTTTTTTCAAATATGTTTGGAAGACCTTTCTAAATAACTATTTTTGAGACTCTGGAACTTCTGAACTTGATTTTAAAACTGTTAGCTTACAGTATATTTGGAGAAATCACTGATTCCAGCAACACAGCTCTTTTTCCAAAAGGGCAGGTCCCTGCCTATAAAAGCAAAAGGACCTCATCACATGTGTTATTCTGAAATAATCTTTTTGATTCACCAAAGCACATTGTGGATCCTCTGCATTCTCCCTTCTGTACCATGTCCATAGGGTGGTTATATCTCAGGAGGCTTCTGTGTGCAGAGAAGAATCACTCTGGTTTTAATCAGTATTTAGTAAATTAGAGCCTTTAGACCTAACTCCAAAATCTTAAATTTACTTTTAATTCAAATCACGATTAATTTTTACTTAATCTTGAATGGAGGCTCAATTAGTTTATAAATATGGTAAGTTAAATCCTTTAAACATTGAAGTCAGCTGGGCATAGTGGCTCACTCCTATAATCTCAGCACTTTAGGAGGCGAAGGCAGAGGCAGGAGGATTGCTTGAAGCCTGGGAGTTTGAGACCAGCCTGGGCAACATAGTGAGACCTCATTTCTACATAAAATTTAAAAATTAGCATGGCACAGTGGCACGTGCCTGTAGTCCCAGCTACTTATGGGGCTGTGGTGGAAGGATCGCCTGAACCCAGGAGTTGGAAGCTGCAGTGAGCCGTGATCATGCCACTGCACTTCAGCCTGGAAGACACAGTGAGACCCCGACTCAAAACAAACAAACAAAAAATTGAACTCCATTTGTGCTTGACTCAATTCCTTTAGACACTTCAAACTGATTTAGAAATATATCTGGGCCGGGCTCGGTGGCTCAGCCTGTAATCCCATGCTTTGGGAGGCCGAGGTGAGTGGATTGCCTGAGCCCGCAGGTTCGTGACCCACCTGGGCAACTTGGCGAGACCTCATTTCTACAATAAATCAAAAACTAGCCAGGCGTGGTTCCGGAACTAGCCTGTAGTTCCAGCTACTTGGAAGGCTGAGGCGGAAGGATTGCTGGAGCCTAGCAGGTCGAGGCTGCGGTGACCGGGAGCGGCCACTGCACTCCAGTCTGGGCGACAGAGTGAGACTCCAACTCAAAAAAAAAAGAAAAGAAAAAGCACATGGTAGAGTCTCTGGGCTTCAGGGTTCAACAGGTACTTTCACATCATTTATCTCCTACAACCCAAACAATAGCCCCTTTTCACAGATGCAGTAACTGAGGTCAGTGACTTGCCCAGATCCCTGGGCCCCTCCCTCAAAGTTTGTTGTTCATAGGATATGGGCCTGAGGGATACGTCAGGGCACGTGAGACAGTCGTGGTTGGGAGAACCCAAGGGCAGAGGTCACTCATCTGTGGCTGCTGCTGTCTTGCAGTTGGGGAGCTCAGTCCCTCTAGGAGAGGTATGATGGGTCAGATCTCATCAGTGAGCTCCTCAGGGAAGTCTGGGAGACACTGGGTGACACTCAAATTCCTGCCACGCCTCAAGTGTCCTCCCCTAAACAGGATACCCGTATACTAAAAAATTACCTGTTC
>CAUYQG010058981.1:0-32500 GCA_963574415.1 Tarsius wallacei | reverse complement strand
GAAAAAACCTCCAGATATTGATATTTTTAGGGTCTTCCCAATTAAAACTGCCAGGTCTCTGCTAAATTACCCTAGAGCTAAGTCCACCAGTTGACAGATCCCACACCTGCACATAGAGCTTCCAGTCATCATTTTAGCGCTTCACTCAAATGCAAGGGACATTCTAGAATTATCAGATATTTGAAGAAAGTCTCTAACTTGAAAAATAAAGACCAAAACAAACATCCCTATAAAGCAAAGTCAGGGACAACTGAGACAATGAAGAGAGCAAAATCAGCTTCAAAAGAAGTCTCTGATATTAAAAAAATTTTTCAAAATTTACTAGAGGAATTAGAAGACCTTAGAAGTGGAGGAAATCTCCCCCAAAGAAAAATAAAATGATGGAGTTGGAAGACAAAAGAAAAAATATAAGAAAGTTAGAATGTCAGCTCAGGTAGTCAAACATCTAAATAATAAGATTTTTCAGAAAGACGATGCAGAAAAGAAATGTATGGAAATCAATCATCAAATAAAATAATGCAACAAAAATTTCCAGTACTGGCTAACTTAACTTTCTACTTTATAATAAGTCCCTAATGCAATAAGGAAGAATTCACACTATAGCACCACATCATGAGATTTAAGAGGAGTAGTTTTTGAAAATCCTAAATCTTCCAGAGAAAGAAAATGGGTCTTTTACAAGGGATCAGAAATCAAAATGATATCAGATTTTACAAGCTAGAAACAGTGGATCAGTGCCTTCAAAATTCTGATGGAAAATGGTATTTAACTTAGAATTCTATAACCAGTTAAGCTATGAATCAAACGTGAAGTTGGAATAAAGACATTTTCAGACATGCAAGGTCTACAGACTGTTAGATCCATTTTTCTCTTTTCCCTGGGCACATGGCTAAGCTACATTTCCCAATTTCTCTTGTGGCTAGATATGGCTACATGTCTAAGTCCTAGTGAGAAGACCATAAAAGGAAGGAATATATACAATTTCCACTTCATTTGTTTAAGAGTAAATACCATTTCTTAATTTCTACTTGTATATGTTTTCTACTTTTCTGTATGTTATGACGTTTTGACATCTTAACACGCTTTTGTGACTAGAGAGAGACTGCCTCTCCCAGGACTAGCCAATTCTTAGAGGTAGCAAAGGGCCTGGCTAGGAGCATGTCTTTGATATGTAAACTAACCAATGCAGAACCGCACTTCCTCTATCTGGTCCATACACTCTAGGAAGCAATATTCTGCATTAATCATCCCGGGGCCAGGTACCAAGCAACTAGGGACCACCCAGTAGTCCAAAGCTTACAGGAATTATTCAAACTAGCCAATCCTAAATTTTCCACTCTGCCCTCCCTTGTCTTTCCCACAGAAACTTCAGTGAAAAAAATGGCCTAAACCTTACCCTCATTCTGCCTTCTGACCATCCTCATGTCTTTTTCACATGTCCAGCATGGCAGTGCCATGCCTCATTTCTCTAGGACCTCTGAATACAGCACACTTTGTTTTCCTGAGTCTCTCCTCTTGTGGCTACACCTCGACTGACTGTATCACAAAATAATACAAAACACTGCTCTTTTACCTTTTCTTTGGGCTGAAATGATGACAACATTGGAAACCATGTGTTGAAAATGGCAGAGCCACCTTCACCTTGAGTCTCTGAATGACTACATGGAGCAAAGTTTCCACTATCCTATCATGGGAGACATAAGCTTGTTCATTTTATTTTCTAACCTGTTTCTTTTAATTTTCTTCTTTTTTTCATTCTTTCCCCACCCCACCCCCCCTCTGCCGCAGAGTCTCATACTGTTACCCAGGCTGGAGTGCAGTAGCATGATCACAGCTCACTGCAGCCTCCACCTCCTGGGCTCAGGTGATCCTTCCACCTCACCCTCCCAGGTGGCTTGGACTTACAGGCACATGCCAGCACACTCAGCTAATTTTTTTATTTTTTTGTAGAGACGAGGTCTCACTATATTGCCCAGGCTAGTCTCGAATTTCTGGGCTCAAGCAATCCTCTTGCCTTGGCCTCCCAGAGTGCTGGGATTACAGGTCTGAGCCACCTCAGACCTGGCCAAGACAATTGTTTTAAACAAGTTCCTCAGGCAATATGGTCACAGGGGCAGGGACTGTGGATTTCCCATGCTAGTCCTCACTGTGGCCTCACACGTAGCAGTGCCTAGACCAGAGCAGGATCTCCATTAATGATTGTGGACCAACTGCATGAATGACAGTTTCCTCTGAGGCAAAGATACTATTGTTTAGAATCTGATGGATAGGACTGAGTTAGGAATTAGGACAGGCAAGAGGCAGGTCTAGAAGTCATGTGTAGGTAGAGACAGTTGAAGTATCTAGGATGAAAGCCACAGAAAAGGGAAGAAAAAGAGAGAAGGCTGAAGGAGGGGATGCAGGGGCAGAGTGAGCGGGCAAACCCAGAACAGGGTGCAGGAAACAGTTGCATACTGGGGAAGAAGGGGGATCACCAAAACTCCTCCATATCATTCAACCTAGACCTTTTCTGTCATCTCGCTCCTCCCTCTTCCTGATGTGCCAGCCTATAGTAAAGGAAAAGGAGCTGGATAAGCTGATTAACCTGGTCTATAATCATTAAGGAAGAATCACTGACATTGTGAGAAATCAAAGACAGGAGTCAACGGAACTGGCTCAGGTGGTCAGAACTGCGTCGCTTTTCCCCTCTGGGCTATTTTCTTTCACTACCACTGCTGATCAGGTGCCAGAGCTCTGGTGTACAGTGGCCAAGCTCCAATTTGTTTCTACTGGGGATTCTGAGGGGATTAAACATGGATTTGAAATCAGGCAGCATCTGAAGAAGTAACATTTTTACTTGACTTTAGACTAAGAAGCTGGTTCTCATTTGGGATTAAGAATGCCATTGGAATTAGAATTTTCCAATTAAAAACAAAACTTTTGTCCAAGATACAAATGGAAGTGAGAAAAATCCATCCTCCCTCCACCCCTACTTGTGCTCACACCCACAGCTGGGAGAGATGAATATAGATTTGCTTTTAAGGTAGCATCAGAGTCATGGCCAATGAAATTGGGTCAGTAGTATCTTTTGCAGAGATGGGCTAAAAAAAAGAAAAAAGAAAAAAGAATCATCTTTGCTTCTAGAAGAATTGTCATACCTGGACAGGGGAGCTCCATTTCCTTCAGACTTTATTTGGCCTTCATAACCCTCTCCCTCAACTGATAAGTCACTTACTGGGTCCCAGGAGTCCAAAAAGAAGTAGCCACAGCAACCAGAAAGGAGAAATTTTTCCTCTTCTCATCTTGAAATGATACACAAAGGAAGCTGTCATCCAAAAGCCTTGATTCCAGAGAAAAGATGAGCTGCAGAGGCAGAGGGTCAAGGAGCGTACCCCCTGAGCCTTGACACAAAATAAAGTTGCACGTAAAAATCTGAAGGCCAGCCAGTACCAGGTAAGCTTTGCAGAGGTGATTGTGGGGAGCCCCACGAATTGCTCTACAGTTTGACTTCTTATTTTTCTTCTATTTTCCTCATGGGCATATCTATGGCATTTATAGCTGATACTGGGTAGTGGAAACCAGAGCTTCGGACCCTCCCTTCCCAGGGAGGGGCATCTCTGCACTGTACTTTCTGCAATTCAGGGCTGTTTGAAGAGAAGTACCCTGCAGGAATCAAGGCGGAAGAGAGGGTTGGGTCGGCATGACCGGAGGGTGCAGACATGAGGAGGGGCAGGGAGGGAGGCAGAATGAGGGGATCAAATTTGTCAGCATGGAAGGGACGACCCACCCTTTGAACTAGAGTTGACCTGAAACCTGCTTTCCCTGTGTATGCCTCACTTCCAAGGCAGGAGGCCTTTGTAGAAGAAAGGAGGAAGAGAAGAAAAGGAAGCACATGGGTGGTAAAGATCAATAGGAGACTATCTGGGGGAAGCTGGGGATTTGAAGGGTGAGAAGAGGATCAGACACACACTAGTTTTCTCCAGAGTGTCCCTTGCTAGCTGCAGAGCAGTATGTGGATGTGTGAGCCACATACTTCACCCCTTCTGAACTCTCCAAGGGCGGGAAAGGTGGACGCTGAGTAAGCTCACTTCTAGCGTCAAGAGGTGAGTGGGAGAGAGCATGGGGTAGAGAACCAGTCATTTCCCTGGGTCTATCTTTGGCAATGGCTCTTCAGTGGGGGACTCTATTTCTAGGGTCACAACTAGCAGCTAATTGAAATTTACACTGTGAAACTCAGATATGCAAGAAAAATGTCACTTGACTTGCTGTGACTGTCTAACTTAGCTTTTGGACTCTCATTCCCACCAATGGCAAAGAGGGCTGTGGCGAGGAATGGGAATATGGATTTAAGCTATCCAATATCGGTGATTCAATTTCATTTCCTTTTAAACGGTCTCTTTTGGAGGGCATACTGTGTGGTTCTATTTCTATGAAAGTCAAGTACAGGGAAAAGTCAACTGATGAAGATTCAAGTCAAAATAGTGACTTCCTCTGAGGTGGTATTAATGGGGAGGTATGGAGGAACTTTCTGGGGTGATCTGGAAGGTGGGTACATGAGTGTACACATATGTTAAAATTCAACGACTTGGACACATACAAAGTGTCCACTTTGCATACTTTATTGCATTTATTTTAAGCCTCAATTTAAAGATTAGGACAATGGTTGAAGGGTACAAACTTTCAGGTACAAGATGAATAAGTTCTGGGAATTTAATGCACATGGTGACTGTAATTAATAATACTGTATTGTTTACTTGAAATTTGCTAACACACACAGATATAAATGATAAATATGTATGGTGACAGATGTGCCCATTAGTTTGATTGTGGTAATTATTACCCAATGTATACATATACAGGTTTTATTTGTCAGCTATAACTTAACAAAGCTGGGGGCAGGAATTAAAACAACAAAATGGAAAAATGTTAAAATATCTGCTTTAGGCAAACACTCGGTCATGTGAAGTTCAGTGTCCGCCTCAGTGTTGCTCTTCTCCATTGAAGGGCTCTCCTCTCTGCCTCCTCTTTCCTGTACATCCTCTGAAGGGGAACGTATGCCTCTCACAGGTAGTGTGGGAAAGACACCTGGATCCTTCAAGTGCTCCTGAGCTTCCTCTCATCTCATATGGTCACTGGGAGCCTGCATTGGTGTCCAACGACCCTAAGCCACAGTGCTATCATTGTCTCCATCTTACAAATGAGGAAACTAAGTTATGGAGAAGTCAGGTAACTTGGCTAGATTCACAAGGCAAATAAGGAATGGAGTAGGGAGTTAAGCTAGCAGTCCAGCTTCAGAGCCTGTACTCTTTGCCATTACAAAAAGAGGGTGTCACGTGCAAACAGGGCTTCGAGTCTGGCCCCCTACTCCCCTACTTATCATCTTCCAATCAGATTGCCTGTTCCCAACCTTGTCTTATGTAGAAATTCTGGAACTGTTCCTGTTGGAAAGTACCTAGAATATAAAACCACAGAACCTGTGGAATTTGAAAAACAGATGGACAAGTCATCAGAAGGGACAAGTCAGGAGAATTAATGAATTCAGAGCAGGTTCTCCAACTGAAACTGACTGGACCAAGGTCATTTTTTTTTTTTTTTAGATTGGAAAATATAGTTTATATGGAAAGTAAATTAGAGAGAGAGAGAAGATTCACCTCCCCAAAATAAGGGAGGGGGTCGAAGCTTAGGGAAACATGGCCACCAAGGTCATTTTTGAGTGCCTATTTGGAGAGTCTGAGTCATCAGAGTTTTGATGACTGTGAAGGAAAGAGCATACGAGGTTCGAGGGTTTAAAACTTGGGTTTGTCGGAAGGCTGAGGCAGAAGGATCGCAAGAGCCCAGAAGGTCGAGGCTGCGGTGTCCTGCACTCCAGTCTGGGCGACAGAGTGAGACTCCAACTCAAAAAAAAAAACTTGGGTTTGTTTTTGAGAGTAAGAGATTTGTTTACCACAGTGTAAGGAATTCCAGGGACCAAGCACTTACATAAAGTATACAATTTATAACGTATATTTATACACACAGTATATATTTGAAATTCATTCTTGTATGACATGTGCTGAAAGTTTTCTTTACGAAATGTCCACATTCCAGATTCTTACTGTTATGCCTCTCAGCCTCACCATGTCCTGGCTCAGATTTGCTTCAACCTGGCTGAACAAGTAGTGATTTCTCTTCCTAATTTTAGTTTATCACCAATTCAAGCTTTATTATGAGAAGGAAGTCTCAAAGGTGCCTTCCATATGGTGTATGACTTATCAGAAAATAACTAAAACAAAGACACAAGGCCGGGCTGGGTGACTCAGCCTGTAATTCCAGCACTTTGGGAGGCTGAGGCGAGTGGATTGCCTGAGTCCACAGGTTCAAGACCAGCCTGGGCAACTTGGCGAGACCTTGTCTCTACAATTAAAAAAAAAAATTAGCCGGGTGTGGTAGCATGCACCCATAGTTCTAGCTACTTGGAAGCCTGAGGTGGAAGGATTGCTGGAGCCTAGCAGGTTGACACTGGGATGGCCTGAGTGTGCCTCTGCACAGACAGAGTGAGACTCCAACTCAAAAACAAAAAACAAAGACACAAGACTTTCTGTGAAATACAGCCCAATATAATCCATGTCTGCGATCCAGCTTCCTACAAGCTGGCTACCCTGATGGTATAGCCATCCTTGGCTTTGGAGAGTTCTCCTAAGGCTGCTTAGACTGCATCAAATATCTGAACCACCATTTGGGTAGAAACGTCCGTATGTGCTTGAGCAGCATTCTTCTAATTTTTTGTGTGTATACTCTCAAAAAGAATTTTGAAAAACGGTGTATTCCCTCATCTGTTTACGTTTAGTCTAAAATTTTATTATAAATTTAATAAATGCAAAGAACGTAATTTCTACCATATAGAAAATATGAACACTGAAATAATAAAACAGTTTTGCTACTCTTTACGATGTTTCCAATAGGCTCTAAACACTGTAGCATCTCTATATCCAGTACTGTCCTTTTTAATAGCATATAAGCAAGCTCTTCCTCAGCAGTCCACATTTTTACATGGTCCCTTCATTTTTTCCATATTATTCTACTGTTCTCTCTTTATATGTAACATTATGTACCACTTATATAAATTCTCTACTGCTATGTACATATATAACAGAATATAAATATCTTTTTAAATTGATAAACTTTTTCTTTTAGAGCAATTTTAGGTACACAGCAAAATTAAGGCATCCTGTCCCCACACAAGCACAACCTCCTCCACTATCAACAACCTGCACCAGAGTGGTACATTTGTTACAAGTGATGAACCTACATTGATAAATCATTATCACTCAACATCCCTAGTTTACATTTGAGTTCATTCTTTGGGTTTTGATGAATGTATGGTGATGTGTATCCACCATTGCAGTATCATGCAGAATAGATTCACCGTCCTAAAAATCATCTGAGCTTTGCCCATTCATCAATCCACTCTCATAACCCCCAGCAATCACTGATTTTTTTTTTTTTACTGTTGCTATAGCTTTGTCTTTTCCAGAATGTCACATAGTCTGTATTATTTTTTGCCTAATGAGCTTTTATTTATTACTCTATTATACTTCTCTGCACCAAAAAATATGTTTATAAACTTTAAAAAATTTTCCTGTGCTTTTTAAGACTCAAAGTGTTCAGTTTATAGCCCTGATAGCATTTCGGTGAAACGTAAATGAAAATGTATCTGCTGTGAAATGTTTTTTCATATGTTCAAGAAAATATGAACCTCTAACTTGTCCAATATTAATAACAAAATGTGTAAAGCATTTACCAACACAGGGCTATTCCAAGGGCTTCAGAATAACCCCATGAAGTAGGTAGTGCTATCACCCTCATGTTTACAAATACGGAAACTGAGACCCAGAAGAGTTAAATAATTTTTGTGCAAGGTCACACTGAGCTTAGATTTGAAACCAGAAATTCTAGTTCTACAATCCATGCTCTTTGCTGACATGATGTACAGCCTCTCTCTGTTTCTTTTATCTTAAGATGTAACAATCAGTTGGAAGTAAATATGAGACTTACAACATCTTTGTCCTTGAAAGCATGCAAAATAAACAGTTTATCACCTAGACCAAGACACTGGTGCATGGGAAGCTCTTTCTCCTTAAGGAGAATGATGTACAATTCAGAGAAGTGTGCTTCATAGCAAGTGGCTGCGTCCCAGCAAATTTTTACAAATCTTGACTATTCTAAAATAGGCAGACAGACAGATGAGGGGGCTTGGCTGCCAAGAGATTTTAGCTTCAGCCAAATGAGACACTGCCACCTCTGTTATTTCTTACCAATTCCACCTTTCTCTAATCTCATAGGACGCCCCCTCAAAAAAATATGCCTTCTTTGACAGTGGATGGAAGAGAAGCGATAGTAAAAAAGGAAATTTTTATTACCCCTGCTACCTCACTTTACAGCATATCTGCATAAATAACATCTTAACACATACCAAAATTATCAGCTTGTTACACTCCTTTTATCCTTTCATAGGAATTTATATGAGACAGAGGAAAACAAGAAGCCCTCCTCTGGGTATATGATATCTAAATTAGAACAGATTTTTGAGACATCCCTTTATTTAACATCCTGAAATGTTCCAGATCCCCAGCAAATGTGCTATAATGATATAAATGCTAAAGAGGAAATGTTGGATGATCGTAAAAGGGGAGTCAGAGAAGTAGTCAGCTTGATGCCACAAAAGTCCTCTCAGACAGATCAGATTAGGCAAAATGTATATATGGAAGTTGAAGATCTGGAAAGTTTCCCATAAAACAACCCACACCTGCAGAATACTCTGTAGAAAGTCTTTATGTGCCTCCAAGATACAGGGAACAGACACCATTGTGCTAAAGGTCATTGTACTAAATCAACAGTGCAAAAGCAAAAGGTCTGAATTGGCAGCATGTTAACCCTGTCCACTTCCTGGACTTCTGCTTGTGTCAGACATGCTTGGTAGGTGGGGTTTTTGCCACATTAAAGTGTATTCCATGACGAAAGCTGGGTAATGATGCTTCCAAATTCTACACACGCTCCAGTTGCTGGGAGTTCCGAGAAAATCACAGCATAACTATGCGAATCAATCACAAGTTAAATTGCTCATAAAGGATTCCTCCCTTTTCACCATCCTCCATCTTAAAGTGCCCATTCCTTCAAGTCATTTGTTGTTTATCTTCGGAAATAAAAATTTTTATTTACATGATGTGCCTGATAATAACTTAGCAGCTTGCTTCAAATATAATTTGCATACCACATAGTTTACCTGTTGAAAGTGTAAAAAGCAATGTTTTTTAGTATATTTTCAGAATTGTACTTGGTGAACTTTACAATCTACAGACTCAAATATTTTTTCTCAATCCCATCTCTTCTCTCTTTTCTTCTACTTCCTCTCTTCCATCTCCTCCTCCTCCTCCTTCTTTTTTTTCAGTATTAAACCTTATTACTTGTACATCAGTCCTCCTGGGTCTGTCCTCCAAGTGCATTTTATTTCTTGGGTGATTTCCATCTCTGTATTGTTGTGTCTATTTGAGTTATTTTCCCCACTTTCTCTTCCAGATTACCGATATCATTCTCAGCATTAGCCAGTCTCTTTCAATTTGTCTAGTAGAATTGTAAACTTGAAAGTGCATATTTCACATTGTTTAATGATCTAGTTGGATTCCCTTGCCTGGTCTTATTTATTTTCATGTTTCCCACATGATACCTTCCACAGTTCCCACCAGTGGGAGGCGCCTTTTCAGAGTTTTCAACTCAGTTTCCCCTTCTGGCTGCTGGAACCCTTTAAGTGAGATGATGGAGATGATGATGGTGGCCCGCATATGGTTCAGCTGGCCTCTGTTCTGTGGTGAGCAAGTATATGTAATATAATCCTACCCCCAAGGCTGTGGGGACAGAAGTGACTCCTTCTTGCATGCTAATTCACAATGCTGACATCTGAATAACCCCAATTTCACTAATGCCTCCTGGTTCCTAATTTATTTATTGTCCTTAGTATAAGAACATGTACTCATTGTAAATCTTGCCTTTAGTTGTTTTTTTTTAAGACACGGTCTTACTGTGTTGCCCAGGTTGGATGGAGTGCAGTGGTGTGATCATAGCTCACTGTAACCTCAAATTCCTAGGATCTAGTGATCCTCTTTCCTCAGCCTCTGGAGTAAGTAGGATTATAGACAGGCATCACCACGCCCACTATTTTAAAAATAAATTTGTGTGTAGAAATGTGGTGTTGCTATATTGTCTAGACTGGTAACTTCTGGCCTCAAGTGATTGTCCCACCTCAGCCTCCAATGCACTAGGATTACAGGTGTAAGCCACCTGGCCCAGTCCCTGCCTTTAGATCAGAGCCACCTTGATGTCATTGCACAAATTATAGGCTATGACGCACATAGCATTTGCCTATTCTTAACACAGCTTTAGTTGTCTCTACAAAGCATGTATACCAATTCCCTATTGTATATAAGGGAGTTACAGTGCAGAGATCTACCTGTCTTGCAGCTACCCAAGACCACTTTCTGCCTGTAAATTCCACCCTTTACTGAAAACTGGATTTGTCTGCCTCTTTCTTTTGTTTCTTGTCTCCTTTGGCATTGGGGGCCACTTTGCACACACGACCCTTTCATGGAACAGAGGTGAAGAAAAAGGCTGACAAATCCAGTTTCTCAGAAAGAAATGTTTAATAGGAACTAACAAACAGAAGCAATGTCTTAGATGACTGTGAGATGGTGGATTCCTGCATCACCCTCCAGAAAGTATCCTCTATAAAGCAAGCTTTTAGGGTAAAACGCTTATAGCTGGTAATGTCTCAGACTTACTAAAACCCGTGATCACTGGGGAGGTTAGATAAGCATCTTTGTGAGGAGTTATTTATGCTACAGGCATTGTTTTGAGAGCTTGCTACAGAACACCTTGGTATGCAGGAGTCAAACATTGGTCATCATGGCATTTTCACTTCAAGATGGCATCACTCTTACCATGCAACAGGCTTTTTTTCCACACTCCATTCCCTAAACCCAGCCCTTACAATCTCCTGCACCTACCTCTTCCATGATAGTCCCTGGACCTAAAAGAGGGTGCTTAATTTTGTACAGCTTTAGCAGCAGTGTGTTGGTCCCATTGGAGGCAGGTACTGCAGCAATAGTAAAGGCAAAAACAAGACAGTAAACAACATATGTGTATAATACCTAAACCAAGAATCAGCTTCTGCTACCAGATACTCCAGGATCCAAACCAGCTATGATGTCAATCATTTAAAGTGGAGATTTGGTCTGAGAGATTGATTAATTGGGTTTTCAAATTAGTCATTAATTTAGTAATAGTATCTGATTCCTCAGGAATATAAACACAGTGCTCAATTTTATGATCACACAAATCCTCCATTGTGCAGCAGTGATTATGTCTAAAGCCATGTGATTTTGGCAGACAGACTTTCTCATAAGAGTGACTTCCATATTTAAAAGAGAGATTCCTATGTGGCTATCATTTAAATCACTCTTTGTATATCTTTTAAAGCTTCTACATGCCAAATAACATCTTCAATGCCCAGCTGAGGAAGAAAAATAGAGGCCAAATGATCATACCAGTGAAAAACAGATCGAGCTTAGCAGGATTTCAAATGAAGGAGATTGATATAGGCTTTGTAAGGGTATTAATTACCTTGTGCCCATGAATAATCAAAAAACATCTTTGTAGCGACCCAGGGGCTAACCAAGGCCGTAAGTTGGTGACAATATTCAGGGAATTCCATTTGGGGCCAATAAGTAGATTATTGGACCCAATGCACATTCTGTAGCATGTCAATCAGTACTTTGTCATGTTGTAGTATGTAAACATCAGACTCTTGATATCCATTCCATATCCCTTGTACTGTTTGACCAGGTATCTTTAGAATGATTATTTTGTTCCCAATATTGGGGGAGGGGCAAGTTAACTAAGCTAGCCAAAAAATGGAATTAACCAAATAAGACCATCCATATTTGGGTCATACCATTGCAGCATCCATTCATATTGTTCTTTAATGGGGGGTTGCTAGTTGAGGAGTGAGTTAATTTCATTGACAGAAAAACTCATCTTAGGGGTTCCCTTTTAGAAAGGGTAGCATTAATGGGCCATTGGGATATTTTATCTCCCATCAAACTTGTGTTCAATACCATCATGTAATTTTGGAAAGCAGTGATATATTTTTGATATTCTACCCAATCTTCTTGGAAGGGAGATACCCCCACTGGCAGGCCGGAGGCACTGGAGAGTGGCATGAGACTGCAAACCCACAGGTGTTCTTCTATGAACTTTTGACTTAGTCTTCGGCCCATTGTAGGAAAAAGTTTTCTTCATAGGTGACAGCTGGTGATAGTAGTGACAGAGCACAACTAAGGGCAAAAGGAAACAAACTTAATGTGTTGCAAGGGAAAGTCTTCTCCGTGTATTAGATTGATGCTAGTCAATTCATGTAGAGCAGTTAGTAAAGAGGCAGGTCTTGCCTGTATTAGGGGGCCATATACCATATATGTTGCCTAGGGATGAAGTGTCAGCAGTGGTTGTCAAAGTAATTTGGTTGAGAACACACTGCATTTGAGAACTCAACACCTTGCCTTGGGGTATATATGTTTCTTCCATCATCTACAGAGCGTGATCATGGGTCTTAGTGTTCAATAGGACAAACGCGGCACTCTAACTGTCCAGAATATTCCCCACTCTTTGGCAGGAAATAGTCTATCCAGCCTAGGGGTATTTGCCATTCCAAGTTCCAGTGGAGTGTCCCCTCCCCTGGGAGTATATCTGTTGGCGTCTTTATACACAAAATACGCTGGTTGTCAATCAGATCTCAGTTACCCGTATGTGAATAGTGAACAATTGTAGACCTGGGCAGCAGTTGCCCCAACAGGTCACATGGGCAAAGCACCTCCTTTTGGCTGAATTTAAAAAAATAAGGACTGTAGATAATACATTCATCCATCCATGAAAGGTACTGTTTTCCTGAATTAATTTGAATTTGTACTTTCAACAGATCATTTTTCCTTTCAATTAACCCTGCTGCTTGGGGGTTACATGATAGATGAAAGTGCCATGCCTGGTCCAGTCCTGCACATCATGTGCTGCAAAATTGGACCACTGGTCACCGCCAAATCACTAGGGATATCCATACATAGTACTGAGAGCCTCCAAACCTTTAATAGTACTGACTTGGTTATCTCACTTACAGGGAAAACCATGCAGCAATCCAATAGCAGTGTCCACAAAGGTTAATTCATATTTATTTCCTAGGCTTACAGGGAGAGGTCCTGTATAATCCACTTGGAAAGTCCTTGCAAGGTAGACAGTCCTTGTGTGTCCTGCTTGCTATGGTCTATAATTGTGAACTTGATAAACAGTTTGTAACAGTTGTTAGGGTCACTATATTTTAAGGGCATTTCTGCCTTCTTGACTATCTACCAGCCAACACCTGCACTTCTATGAATACTTTTGTTATGTACGCAGGTTGCTAGTTCAGCAGCTAGCATGATGCTTCTAATTCTTGTTAGGGCATCAGCCTCTATATTTCCTGGAACTGAGTATTTTTTGTATGTGGCCACATGAAATACAGTTAAATCAGCTGCAGGGTATTGCTCTTTCAACTGCAGGGTATTGCAGCTTCTCCCATATGTCTTGCCACATGTTCATGCCCCATATGGGCCTGTGCATAATCATCCACTTTTCTTATTTCCATTGTGCTAGCCACACGGTTAGGTCTTCGAGCACAGCCCAGCTATCAGTGCAGAGGACCAGGGGCCAGGACTCTTGTGTGATTACTAAACATGCAGCTTGCAATTCAGCCCACTGACTACTCTGATATGGACCTGCATCAAACAAGATTGTCTCATTTTGTGGTTGAATAGCAACAGTGGTCCAAGTGCAGGGGTTTGCCCTGCTGGAGCCATCTATATACCAATAAGGTTATCCATGATAGATAACACTCCACTTACTGTGTCAGGCACTAGAATGGGGACTTGGGGAGCAAAGGGGTGAGGTTTGTTTTGTGCATATGTAATAGGGCCTAATACAGCGGGCAATTCTGGACTTAAAGGGCTCATTGCCAGAATCATTTGCTGCAAATTGGCATGCCACTATCCAAGGTGGCTACAGTTAAGGCAGGTCATCTAAACCTGTCTAATTTGCATGCAGGCCAGATGGGACTATCCAATGGACTTTGAGCTAGCCAGACAGTTATGCACCTTTGCCAGTTCCTCAATAGTTGCCCTATGTCAGTGTGACCTCCAATTTGTATTGTTGAATGTTGACAATCCAGAGGCAGGGAGTTTTACAGACTCCCGTTTTGGACCTCCTCTGAAAACAGCCTTTACTATGTGCACCTTCGATCTGAATTCTCCCCCTGCAGTTTGTAAAGTCTTTCCTAATAGAATATCCATGCCTGAAACGTTTTCTGTAATAGGAGAAATAAACACTATTTATGGGGCAGAAGGAGCTATTCCAACACCTAAATGTATTAAAGTCCTTTTTGCCTGGGTCATTTGTCCCCTATAACTATCAGTGGCAGCTCACTGACCAGGGTGTCTTGCTGAATTTCCAAGGATTAAAGTTCATTCTGTCCAGTATTGCTAAGTTAAGAGTCTTCTCTTTATTTTTAGGGGAGGAGAACAGTAAATAGTGATCTCAATATAGGGCCTCTGCTCACCCCCTATTGCTCGAACATGGGGTTGGTCTTGGCCCCACTCCAAATCTCAGGGTTGGGCTGTGATCCAGACCAAGACATTAGAATAAGGGGTTCCGTCATCTTCACCTTCTGCTGAAGGGGCAGGAGAGAAGGGGTGAAACCACTATTCAGGCTGTAGTTCCCTTCATAAGGCTACTAATACAGCATCAAGTTTTCTGCTTATTTTTTCTTGGGATTGTTTGTTTATTTTTTCTTGCTTCCAATAAACTATGCCATATTTGTGTACATGTGACTCTTGTTGGTCCCTTTGCCTCCTCCTCTTCTTCCTGCGGGGTTTTCTTTTTCTTCTTTGTTAGCCCTTGATGGGTTTCCAAGTGCACCCTGTTCCTGGCTTTCTCTGTTTTTCCCAAATCTGCAATGGCTTCTCCCATATCATATGCATCTCGTCCCACTGTAGAACTCAACAAAGACAGCAAAAGCCCATGTCATTCTCTTGGTGTACCCTATAGCAATTTGTTTTTTCATCCCAGCAGTAAAAACTGCTTTACCAAGTTCCGTAAAAACCCAAACATCGATGACATACTTCACTCCTAACTACTGGGGAGAAGTCCCTGAGCCTCTTTGATTGACCATCAGGAGGTCATCTCTCCTGGCACATCTCCTTCACTAGGACAAGCCTCTCTCATAGCTAGAATGAATCAGTCCATAAAGCTACGATTTCCTGTGTTTGTCTTATGTTATGAAGGCATTGCCACAGGGTTGGGTGAGTGTGATGTTACTCGCATTTTTCTGCTTCATTCTGTGTAAGGAAATGCCATCACTGCCTTGTATCCCACAATCAGACCATCCAAGAGGTCAGCAGTTCCTCAGTAGTTGTTTAAAGGTCTTTGCAATTGAGAGTTCTGCAGCAGTAGATTCCCTGACAGTGAGAGTCTCCTTATCAGTAGACTCCCATTTTTCTGCAGTTTTTAAGCTTTCACTTTCCCTTGCATGAGGGGGCAAACTTGCCAATGATCCTTAGCCCCTACTCATCTAGGACTTCAATGTCATCAGAGTCCTCCTCTTCAAAACAGTACCAGGAATTGCAAGTTTTCACATCCCAGTCAGGCTTAATTATATTAGCTCTGACTTTTGGTCTTTTCCATTTCTTTTCCCCTAGGCAAACAAATCTACATGCTAACACTTTGATTTTTGTCTTTCCTTGGTCTTCAATCTTGTCTGCTAAGTTGGTTACAAGGAGAGAAGTGCAAAGGCACATGTCCTTTTCTAGTTGCAATTCCTCCTCCAGACATCTAATTTTTGCTTCTGCTACTAGCAGGGCTCTGCTGCCGAGTGAACGGCCCACGGAAGTGGCCAATCTACTGCAGTGGCCATCTGCTCCTTTCATTAATGCAGCCCATTATGCAGTTTCAGTTAATAACAGCTTTAGGCAACCTGCATTTTTAGGGGGTCCCCATACTTATGCAGAGGTCCACAAGTGTTTAACAGATGTGCCACATGACCCCTTATAGACGTGACTGGTCGCCCTGGGATTTTCCCTCAAAGATGCTTCACTCCCCTTACCTGTTTCTTGGTCTCTCAGCTCCTGGCTGACTCATCAAATGTTTTACCAAGAGCAAACCTACCTCCAAAGGCCAAGGGAGCTGAGAGGCTGAAGAAAGAGACTGAAAAATCCAGCTTCTCACTGAGAAATATTTAATGGAGACTTACAAACAGAAGTGATATCCTGGATGGCCAAGAGACAGTGGATTCCTGCGTCCACACTACAGAAAATGTCCTTTATATAGTTAGGTTTTAGAGTAAAAAATCTTATGCTCATGTCTGCGACTTTCTTGCTGAAACCTATGACCATTGAGGAGGTCAGGTAAGCATCTTTATGAGGGGTTATTTATGCTACAGGCATTGTTTTAAGACCTTGCTGCAGAGCACTTTGGTATGCAGGAGTTAAACATCAGTCATCAAAGTGGTTTTGCATTAAGATGGCATTATTCTTGCCTTGCAACAAGCTGTTTTATTACAGCTTCATTGATAAGATCCAATCTTTGATTTGCTGACACTTGAGAAATTCAGTAAGTGGTGGAAGGCAGAGCAGTTTCCAATGCCAGGAGCTGGAGCGAATCCCCAACAGACTGCTAACTCTCTGCTGAGAGCTCTGTCCTAGGTAGGAGCTCTCTAATCAACTTGTAGATTGGACAAATTCAACGTCCAAAGCAGCTCCCTGTGTCTTCCAAGACCTGAAGGACCCTTCTCCCCTGGACCCATGAAAAGGATATGTGCAGCCCTTCTGGGAGGGGATTCATGAAAATCTCATGTCTTTGCCTAGAGCCTTTTGAAAGGTTAGACATAAGCAGGCCAGAAAGTCCTTCCTTGGGAAACCAGGAAGCACTGCCTTTCTGTTTCCCAAGGGAGCACTCTGAGAGAGACAAGTGTTAACTAACATCTTCACCCTGACAAGTAGTCAAGCCTGGAGCACATGTAAATCTCCTGGGAACCGCAACTTTGAGTGAACACACCCTGCCCAGCAGAGCAGGAAACCATACCTCCTCCACCTCATCCTGCTCTTGGTTCTCCATGTACCACAACCTAATGTCTGTGTATCACAGGCCTAATTGATGGGCCAATAATGTCTCTCTCTCCCAATTAAATTCTCCTGTCAGCCTGGGTGAGTCTCAGGGATATGGGAGTCCTGCGTGGGACAAGAAGGATTAGAAAATGGGGATACATAGATATGAATGAGGTCTCTGGATTTTACCATGGGGATTTTGAATACCAGATAGATTCCAGCATGGGGATTTTCTCCTATAACTGGGACATTCACCTCAGAGCTATAGACACCCATCCATGTCACACGCAGATTCTGTCATACATGTTTTATGTGTTTATTTTTTTAGCCAAATGATCAATATATTATCTCCTTTCCAGTGTCTGGTAAAGGCAAGAGAAGGGAGAAATGTCTTCCCCAAGGCTGTCAGGAACCCAAACAAAACTGGGAGGGTTCTTCTGAGATGAATAAAAGGAAACACAGATCTTCCATCCCCCCGGTCTGTTTCCTCCCTGAAGAATGTGGCACTCTGGCTTCAGGGGTCGCTCAGGGCCCGTTGTATCTCCCACTCATCTCCATGGCTACTGAGGATACTGGTCTTCTCCAGAGCC
Organism: Tarsius wallacei; assembly: GCA_963574415.1. Taxonomy (NCBI): domain Eukaryota; kingdom Metazoa; phylum Chordata; class Mammalia; order Primates; family Tarsiidae; genus Tarsius; species Tarsius wallacei. The sequence continues at coordinate 14,721 of CAUYQG010058981.1, read as the reverse complement.
AGTTAGAGCTCCAACTAGGCCTGTGGGGGACTCCATGATTTCCTCCAGGGCCCGGGCCGAGGCCAAGGTTCGGGTCATGGGGGCGGTAGACAGTTGTGTCAAAGATATTTCTCAGGGACAGGCTGTTTCTCTAGAAAAAGAAGAGGCAGTAGTTTCAGAATTGTAGCCCCCTCTCCCAAGTCTTCACCCTGGACTCCTTCTGGAATCTTCTCCTTCCAACTACATCCCTCACCTAGTATTCCTCCCTTCAGCCTTCAGTTCTTTTTGTGGCCCCCTTTTCCCACAGGTCAATAGTTTCCTCTGCACATTTATTGGCTCCTCTCATTCCAATTGGCTATTTCTCTTTGTAACTCTCTCCTGATCTCCTTTCCTCCTACCCACCTCTGACTTGGGACCAGCCCCTTCTATCCATGCCCCTTGTTATGTTCCTGCTTCTCCTTCTCCCATTTTTCTACATATTAGGTACTCACCACACAGAAGAAGAGCCCAGCAAAGAGCCCCACAGCCACTACAACGCAGACCAAGGTGATCAGAAAGATTTCCCATGGCTTCAGAGACCCCTTAGGCTTTGTCTCACTCACTAGAGTAGCAACACTTGTGCTAATTTTGTTGGAAGTTGTGGACATTCCAGTACGAACAGGTGTGCCAGAGTCGCCGGGGGTCATGCTGGACCATGTGTTGGCAGTTGTGTTGGCCCCACTGGAGGTCATTCTAGTCCCTGAGTTGGTGCCTATGTTGGCCCCACTGGGAGTCATGCTAGACTCAGAGTTGGTGCCTATGCTGGCCCCACTGGGGGTTGTGCTAGACCCAGAGTTGATGCCTGTGCTGGCCCCACTGAGGGCCATGCTGGATGCAGAGTTGATGCCTGTGCTGGCTCCACCAGGGGTTGTGCTAGACCCAGAGTTGATGCCTGTGCTGGCTCCAGTGGAGGTCATGCTGGACAAAGAGTTGGTGCCTGTGCTGGCCCCACTGGGTTTCATGCTGGATGCAGAGTTGATGCCTATGCTGGCCCCACTGGGGGTCGTGCTGGACGCAGAGTTGATGCCTGTGCTGGCCCCACTGGGGGTAGTGCTGGACAAAGAGTCAGTGCCTGTGCTGGCTCCACTGAGGGTCGTGCTGGACGCAGAGTTGGTAGTTGTGCTGGCCCCACCAGAAGTCTTGCTGGACGTAGTGCTGGTGACTATGCTGGACTCACTGGAAGTTGGGCTGGTTCCAGTGGGGGTAGATATGCTGAAGGCAATGGAGGTTATACTAAATCCGGTACTGACAGATGTGCTGGTCGCAGTGGAAGTTATTGCTGAACATAATCATAATTAATGACAAATATGTATTATGCATATATATTTTTTGCTCAATACTTGGCTAAATTCATTACTTGAATAATTCTATTTAATGCTCACTGCAGCCTTATAACATAGATGCTATTATGTCACCAGGTAAGATTAAAAAATTGAAGCTTAGAAATGTTGACACTTGCCCAAGTTTATAAACTAGTAAGTGGTGGAACAGGAAATTGAACCTAGGCTACTGAAGCTGCACTTTTAGGTACTAAGCTAAGTCACCTTCCTACCTGCCCCCAATGTCAGAGTTACATGACTTAGTTTTACTGGTAGATAAGCTTATTCTTATTCCATATTCTGCTCTACAAGATCCAATGCAGGTAAAAAGTGTCATAGGCCGGGCTCAGTGGCTCAGCCTGTAATCCCACGCTTTGGGAGGCCGAGATGAGTGGATTGCCTGAGCCCGTGGGTTCGTGACCCGCCTGGGCAACTTGATGAGACCTCATCTCTACAATAAATCAAAAAATTAGCCGGGCATGGTAATGCGCGCCTGTAGTTCCAGCTACTTGGAAGGCTGAGGCGGAAGGATCGCCAGAGCCCAGCAGGTCGAGGCTGTGGTGGCCGGGAGCGGCCACTGCACTCCAGTCTGGGCGACAGAGTGAGATTCCAACTCAAAAAAAAAAAAGTGTCATAAAGGAATTACAGGACTAGATGAAACTACTATATATTGATTAATTTATTCTTAAAGTAGTATTGCTCCCTTCTTAAAAAATATTTTTCAGAATATTATTCAGAAAACATCTACATCAGTATCACTTATGGGAGCTTGTTGAAATTAAGGATTATTTTAAAAACATTTATGTATTTATTTGTACATCTATTTTGTATCAAGAAAATAAAGATTCTTAAGCAAATCACTTCAGACAAAATGAATTAGAGTTTGAGATGGGGCCCAGTTATCAATATCTGCATCTTCAGCAAGAGGCTGACTCTATATGCATTTAAGTTCCAGGAGCTCCCAATCACTATGGCAAGGACTGGAGAAGAACAGGCTATTTGTAGGTCAAACACGCGAGATCTCCCGCGATTAAGGGCTGTCAACCAAGGTCTATAGGAAGGTTTTCAACTACTTGGAGGCTCAGCTAGAGTTGTGCCTATTCCCTGAAGGATAAAGACTCTTGGCCTCTCCCACCTGTAAATGGAATCAGGGCTGGGAAGAGGAGAGAAATTGAGTATATAGAGTATAATGATATTTTAAAAGAAGCCAACTCCACATGTTCTCACTCATAAGAGGACCTTGAACAACTATCGTAATACTATAATAAAGGGATTGGCAGTAGTGTGAAACTGCCAGGGGAGAGGAGGGGCACATCTCATCAACAAGGGTACCTGCATAATGAACATTTGTACACCTAACCCTGAATTGTACCTCACATATTTAAAATAAAAAAATTTTTTTAAAAAGAGGCCAACTCTTCTTGTTCTTATATTTAAGTCCCCAACCACACCACACAGGTTATTACGATCTCATTTGTGGCTCATTTTACTACTAACTGGGGATGTGTATTTTTTCCTCAGTCTTATCTGAACTAATATAGGATTAGAGTTTAGCTCTTTTTTGGTCCCCAAAAATCTCCAATGTGGAATAAATTGGTGTTAAGAAAAGAAAAACTAAATAAGAAATGGGAATGTCCAAGAGTAGAGTATGTGAAAGAGAGAGTAGATTCGATCTAAAAAGCTCAGATAAATGAGTCGAAGTTATAGGAGGGCTAATGTTGGTTCAAAATAATGAAGTCTCCAAGAAATCATGCTTTCCATTCATGTAGTAGGAGATGGCCCCAAAGTCTTTAACAGTGTTAGAGCAATGGAAATAGAGTGGGAGTCCATTTTGATTCTTTTTTGGGCGGGGGGGCGGGGAGGCCGAGGTGAGTGGATTGCCTGAGCCTGCAGCATTTTGATTCTTAAATCCCGTTCTCTTTGGTTTAAGGCTGACTTAGGCTTAAGTGGAATCAGCATGCGACCTGAGTTTGCAGGATATAGAAGAGTAATATTTAAAAAGCAGTAGTCTGGGCATGGTGGTTCACGCCTGTAATCCCAGCACTTTGGGAGGCCGAGATGAGAGGATTTTTTGAGCCCAGGAGTGCAAGACTAGCCTGGGCAACATAGCAAGACCTCGTCTCTACAAAAATAAAAAATAAAAAAATTAGGTGATCGTGGTGACCTGTCCCCATAGTCCCAGCTACCCTGGAGGCTGAGGTAGAAGGATTGCCTGAGACCAGGAGGTCGAGGCTACCATGATGGTGTCACTGCTCTTCAGCCTGGGTGACAGAGTGAGAACTCAACTCAAAAAAAAAAAAAAGCAAACTCTTCTTGTTCTTAATATTGAAATCACACACAAGTTATTGCCATTTTACAGATATACAAACGGGAGCACAGAGAAGCAACTCACTCCAAGTACAGAGTTAATAGATGGAGCCATGATTCAGATGTAGGTAATGTGAGATCAGAGCCCAGTTTTAACCATTGTGTTGACTGCTTCCCAGGTGATACAATGTTAGGCTGAAGTGATTAGAGTAAAACGATGAATCTCACTCTATAGAGGAGAAGCAAAGCTAGTCCCAGCAGTTGTCACAACTCCCCCAATGCCTCAAAGGTTCTCAGACCACCCACTTTCAAATAAAATCACTTACCAGTTTCTAAAAGTAGGAGATGCAATAGAAACCAAAACCTAAGAAGAATGTTTCCTTTCTGCATCTTCATCTACTTCTTTGTGGCTGGAAGATAAGACGCCTGGATCCCAGATGTGCCAAGATCTTAGCAGGCAAAGGATAGATTAATTCTTGAGAAGGAGAGTTGAAGGTGAAGAGATAGAGGCTAGAGTTTCCAGGAGTGTATTCTTGGAAGGAATCTTGAGCTTGAGTGTGGGCAGTTGAATGCCTGGGCTCCTCAGGCTTCCTCCATGCAATGTTGTTGCCGTTTTCTCTGTTGTGGAAGAGTTGCAGGGGCCTTTATAGCTTCATATGGGCTAAGGAAGGGTGGGGCAGTTGACCTGACAGTCTTCCAACTATGAGCAGGTGACAGAATGATACTGGGCCTGGGAAGGAATAGAGCGGGGGTCAAGAGGAAGGTGAGAAGGGAGAATGACATGATCACACTAGGCAGGGCGCTGGGCTGGGTTGCAGCAGGAAGTAGAATGGGATAAGGAAATCAAGTTTGTCAGAGTGGAAAGGACCCACCCTCTGAGGCAGGGAAGGGGTTAGAAACCTGTTCTAGCTCAAAGCTTTATTTCCTAGTCAGGAAGTCCTGTGGGCCTGCTTTAGCATGAAAGAAGCCCTAATGAGCTGAGCTAGGAGGCAAGACCTCACATCTCTGAAGCAAACAGAAGCAGGAGACCCAAAAGAGACTGGTAACAGAGAATCTGGGCTCCTGGTTTATGGGCAGAAGACAGACAGCATTGCTAGGTAAGCAGTAGGCACACAACAAGGCACATTGAATAAACAGGGGAAGAAATATCCAGGGATAACGAAGCCATCTTTGGGGTCATCTCTGAGGCAAGGGAGCTAGGGGTATGGGAGGAGTGTTGAACATTCAGGAACAAGTCTCCTGTCAAACTCATAGCCAGTGAAGGGCTGTAGGGCCTCCTTCTGACTCTCAACTATAGAAGCCCCGCCCCCCTCCCGCGTGCCTTTCTCTTTTTTTATTTTGTTTTTTTTGTTTGCTTTCAGAAGGCTCCATAGGATCTTTTCCATCCTGGAATCCTTCAAGTATGCCTTCACATCAGACTTGATGAAGCATCTCTCAGTAGAGTACATCACAGGGAGAGGCATAGACACCATATTGGAACACTTAAAGTGTAATAGGAAGAGGGAAATAAATAGTCCAAGTATTCTAAGAGCTTTACGTTTGGTCTAGACACTTGGATGTGGCAAGAAGAAAGAACAGTCAGTTAAGTGAGTGTGCCTGAACAGAACCAAATGAGCAGAGTGTTTGGGGTGTTGATGAAAAGCCAAACTCTGTAAAATATTTAAAGAGGCATATTCTGAGCCAAATATGAGTGACCAAGGCCTGAGGCACCGTCCAAAGAGGTCCCAAGAACATGTGCCCAAGGTTGTTGGGTTACAGCTTGGTTTTATACATTTTACAGAAACAGAGGTTTAGAGGCAAGGACATAAATCAATAAATGTGAAGTTTTTATTGGTTTGCCCAGAAAGGTTTGGGAGGACATTGTGAAGCATGGGGTGGTTGTGGTCTTAGAGGTCATAGGTGGATTAGAAGATTTTCTGAGGGCATACCTCATCAATAAGGGTACCTGCATGATCAATGTTTATCTATCTAACCCTGAATTGTACCCCACATCTTTATAATAAAAATTAAATAAATAAATAACAGTATAACATTACAAAAAAAGAAGATTTTCTGATTGGCAATTGGTTGAAAGAGTTAAGCTCTATCTAAAGAATTTGAAATCAGTAGAAAGAAATGCTTGGGTTAAAATTAGGGGTTGTGGTAGTCAAGGTTTTTGTTTTTGGTTTTTTTTTAATTTTTTTTTTTTGAGTTGGAGTCTCACTCTGTCGCCCAGACTGGAGTGCTGTGGCCGCTCCCGGCCACCGCAGCCTCGAGCTGCTGGGCTCTGGCGATCCTTCCGCCTCAGCCTTCCAAGTAGCTGGAACTACAGGCATGCGCTACCACACCCGGTTAATTTTTTGATTTTTATTGTAGAGATGAGGTCTCGCCAAGTTGCCCAGGCAGGTCTCGAACCCACGGGCTCAGGCAATCCACTCACCTAGGCCTCCCAAAGCGCGGGACTACAGGCTGAGCCACCCGAGCCCGGCCAAGGTTTTTGTTATGTAGATAAAACCTCTAAGTAGTAGGCTTCAGAAAGAGCAGGTGATAAAAATCTCTTTTTAGAACTTAAAAGATGTCAGACTCTTCTTAAGGAAGGAGGTTCTCTACAAATTTCCCCCAAGACATGGCTTTGCAGGATTATTTCAAAGATATTTTACATTTTGGGATAAAATATTTTTATTTCCCTAGGGCCTGATATCTGTCATACGATGCTATACCAGAATCAGGTTGGAATTTAGTATCTTATTGCCACAGAATCTGTCTGGTCAGTCTTATGATCTCTTTTTTAATGCTTGTCAGTTGTGTCTAAACTCCACAAGGGAGCAGTTATAACAAGGCATGTCCCACTTCTTTTTCAGTCATAGATTGGAATTTAGTTTTTTTGGATTTCCCTTGGCCCAGAAGTAGTCCATTCAGTGGGTTGGAGGGCTTAGAATTTTATTTTTGGTTTAGGGGAGTTCTAGGGAGGCCATCTTATGATCAGGATGAGAGGAATTCCATTATATTAGGAATTCCATTTTATCCTCTCTATATTCTGTTTTAGTATGTTTGCATTGTTGAGGCTGGGTAATTTATAAAGAAAGTAAGCTTATTTGACTTACGGTTCTGCAGACTGTGTAAGAAGCTGGTGCCAACAACCACTCTGGTGAGACTTCATAAGACTTCCACTCATGATAGAAGGTGAAGGGCAGCCAGAATATGTAGGGGTTACATGGCAAAAGAGAGGGTATGACAGAAAGGAAGTGGAGGAGGTTCCAGGCACATTTCAACAACGAGTTCTAACAGGAACTAAGAATGAGAATTCACTCATTCCCACAAGAATGTCACCAAGCCATTCATTATGGATCCAACCCCATGACCCCACCACCTCCCACCAGGCTCCATCTCCAACACTGGTGATAAAATTTCAACATGAGACTTGGTGGGCCAAACAAACTATATCTAAACCATAGTAAAGACCAAAGTGAGTTGTCTCCATTTCTCTGTCAGTGAGAAGTTTCCTGGAAGAGGTAATGTCTCAGATAGTTTATTTGCAGGTTAACAAGCATTCCTGACATGGAAGACCTATTCGAAAGAAGCTAGCAAGTAGAAGGTGACTGAAAACATGAAGGAGCTTGAAATGAGTGAGACAGGAAGTTCATTGTTGTGCTCAGGTGCAAGGATATGGTCAGTGACAGGTGGAGTCCTGGACTCCCAGCAACCCTATTCTGCAGTTGAAAACCAATAGCACTCTGATAAATCATTTTATTTATTTATTTTTATTTATTTATTTTTTAGAGACAGTCTTGCCCTCTTGCTCAGACTGAAGTGCAGTAGTGAAATCATCACTTACTGCAGCCTCAAATTCCTGGGCTCAAACGATCCTTCCACATCAGCCTCATCAATAGCCACACCACAATGCCAAGCTAATTTATGTGTGTGTGTGTGTGTGTGTGTGTGTCTGTGTGTGTGTGGAGATGAGGTCTCACTATGTTGCCCAGGCTGGTTTCAGACTCCTGGCCTAAAGCAATCTTGCCATCTTAGCCTCCCAAAATGCTGAAATTACAGCCAAAAAGAATTTATTTTTTTCTCTGGAATTATTTGGAGACAGAGATCCTGCATTCAAACCCAAATTCCATGTTTTATTTTTATTCTTGTTTTTTTGAGTTGGAGTCTCACTCTGTCACCCAGGCTAGAGTGCACTGGCACATTCACGGCCACTGCAGCCTCGACCTGCTGGGCTCAGGCAATCAATCCCTTCACCTCAGCCATTCAAGTAGCTGGGATTAGGCGTGAGCCACCACGCCCGGCTAACTTTTTGATTTATTGTAGAGACGAGGTCTCACCAAGTTATCCAGGCTGGTCTCAGACCCCTGATCTCAGGCAGTCCTCTTGCTTTGGCCTCCCAAAGTGCTGAGATTACAGGCTTGAGCCACTGCGCCCGTCCTCAAATTCCATGTTTTAGAGGTTACCCTGAAAATTGTAACATGCACACTTATCAGAGTCTAAATGTAATTAATATCTTTGCTCTCCATCAAAATAATACAAGGACCTTGGAACACTTTATTTCTTATTACTCATCTCCCAACTCATACCCTAATGTCATCAAGTATTTGAATTCTACCTTTTTTTTTAGCTTCATGAAAGATTATTGTTGTCTGTTTACACACCTTCAGCCTGAACAGAGTCACACAGCTTTAAGCTGCAAGGACGACTGGCTAGTACAGTCTCTGCCTGGGTGGACATATGCTTAAATAACACTTGAGAGTTCTGTTGCTAAAGATGGAGAATGGATGTTAGCAGACAACCATAAAGCTATGACACACATTTAAACCTAATTATTTTATTTTCTATATTTAATAGTTCCAATACCTAAAGTCTTTGTGAATCTGATTCTGCCGTCTGTCTTTTGTTGTTTTGTTTTGTTTCGTTTTCTTCCTTGCTGGCTTTCACTCACGGTGTCTGTTTTTGCTTATGATTTGAGATTTAGTACTATGAATTTATTTTTCTTAGGAAGTTTATTTGAAGCCTGAGTCAAAGGTATAATCTTCAACAGAGAATTTGCATGTTTTTGCCAAGCATATGGAGGCATTGCCATTTGAGGATTATGTATTATTTTTTGTTTATTTTTTAAAAAATTGTTTTCTTATTTTTTTTTAAAGTGAGAAAGTAGGATTTATTGAGAGGACAGAAAAGCTCCCACAGTGGAGGGAACCCAAAGGAGTTGCCCAATTTAAAAATTTTTAACTAACACATTGTAATTGCACATATTTAAAGATACCGTTTGTACATATGCACACGTTTGTACATATGTAAGGATATATACATATACATATATACATACATATATATGTTGAATAGTGTGAGGATTATTTAAATTAAATTATAGCATTGAGGCCTTTGAATTACCTAGATTGCATGATTTGGGGCTGCAAACCATGTAAGGCATTGTTGTGGTTATGATTTATTATTCCTCAAGAGTTACTTCCCTCTCCCATCCCATGATACAAGTTTAGGCAGGCTATTTTGCTTTGCTTGCATTTCCTTAGAGGGACAGGTTTATTTTTAGTTTACACTATCACTAAAGGTTCCATATTTATGTGAGAGTCTACTACTAGATTTTTCACCTTTGGCTGGTCCTGCTGAGGCTGTGATATCTGAAGCTTAAACTCACTGAGTTTGGCAAAAGTTGGCTTCAGTACTTCCTCTTGCCTTCTGGGATCCTACTTTAACTTAGTCTCTGATTTTAGCACTCCTTACTTTCCTGCCAATTTACTGATTCCTTTAAGAAGACTTTTTAGTCCATAATTGTTAGCTTTTCAGGATATTTTCTGTCAGGGAGCCAAGCCCATTATATACCCAGAAATTTACATTCTCACTGGATTGTTTGAGAAATAAATGATAGTGTATTTACAGGAAAAAAGCCAAGTGTCTGGCACTTAATAATCAGGCAATAACAAAGAACAAAAGGAAAACAAAAAGACAAATATAAATATATAGATGCCAAGTGTATTTTGAGATATTAATTTGTAGCACCATCCCAGTGAATTTCTCCTTACTTGTCGCATAGCATTTGGAAGAGACAAAGAAGTAGGTCGGAAAAATCTTTCCAATGATGAAGAAGATCTGGAGGTCACTGAGTGGGTCTTAGAGAGTTTCCTGATCTACTCAGCTTGTAAGATTTGAAGCTACAGACCCAAGTGAAGAACATTACACATTCTCAGGGGGAGATTTTTCACTTCTCCACTCAGTACCAACATCAGAGACAGCCACTTTCCTCATAGTCCCCAGTATGCATGGTGGGCAACGCAGGTTTATAGTTTAGCCTTCACTGAAGGTTTAACCTGGTTAGCTGTCAGATTTATTTAGGGTCTCCTATTGGACTCCACTTTTGCACAGGCCCTGGACTTTGTCTACTTTTCTGTACTCTAAGCACTAAGAAGCTGTGAGAAGATAAGTTCTAGTTTACCAGGTTTGGCAAATTCCCTCAATTAAAGCCTTCTTAAGCCTTTTTGAATCTCCGCCTTCTCTCAGTCATTGATGTAAACATTACCTACTATCTATCCAGCTAATTATACAGTTGCAATGATTTTTTTCAATATTTTATCTAGAAATATTTATTACTTTAATTGAAAGAAAGAATTAATGTGCCTTGTCCATTATATTGCCAGAAAAATGGAAGTCCTCAAAGGACTGTTTTGATTACTAAATGATAGCATATTTAAAGTCACCTGGCACAATGCTTAGCACATAGTAAGCATTCAATAACAAAAGCAAAAGGAGGGAAAATAATACCCAAACAGATGAACAAACAAGCGTGTCATTTTGCTACCATAAATACTTAAGTATTTTTTAAAGCTGCAATAACATTATTCCTCCTTTTACTGGTCAGGTTGCATCTTGAAGAAACAAAGCCTAAAGGGTTATGACTTGTATGTTGAGAATCAAAGAGAAATTGTTCTGAGGTTGATCACTGTGACCCACTACCAACTGTCCCCCAGATGTTCTGAACTATGAATACACTCAGGGAATACTTTTACTTGAGCTCACATCCAAACCTAGTGAGGCTGCAGGTCTCCTTCAGAACCACTCCTTGTTTTCCTGGCTGTCCCGTTGGCCAAACTCTTTGTGGTCTTTTCTCTGATTCTTTTCTTGACTTTGATCATGACCACCTCTATGGCCAATTCCCTGGAGACCTTGAGGAAGCCCACCCTGACCCACTTTACGGTCACTAACTTCTCCTCCATGATCTCCTTCCTCCCCAAGGTTTTCCTTTCCATAGCTCCTTTCATTATCTGGTCTACGCTCATACTTTCCTTTGCCTTGGCAGTCTCCTTTGTGATCCATTCTGTGACTATTCCTGTGACCTTCTGTGTGTCCACTATTCCTGCTATGATTCATTCCATTGTCATCGCCATGGCCGTGGCTCACTTCATGTCCCACTCCACATCCAAAACCATGTGCTCCTTCATGTGCAATCTCAAATTCACCTTCATAAACGAGTTCATTTCTGAGGCTGTAGAACCTTCCAGAACACAGGCCTGCATCCAGGTCCAAACCAAGGCCAAGGCTGGGGTCACAAATACCTCAATTTGTCAGGGGAAAAGAGAAATCCTTCTAAAAGAGAAAAAAAATGTGTAATTAGAGCTAAATCCTTTTCTTTCATATCATTAAACCTTCTTGGATTATCAAAACTCATAAATTTTCACTTTTCAACATTGTCTATTTAATCCCATCAAGTCTTTTTGTGTGTGTGATATTTTGGACTCTCTTCTTCTCATTTATTTATTTCTCTGAGAAAATAGTTTTCCTATTTATTGTATTTGTACCTTCATAAAGTTTGTGTGTCCTGAGTTCTTTGAGCAGCTCTAGGAAATTAATCAAACCTAAAGAAGGGGTCTGGGAACCCCAACCTGAAGCCAATTGGTCAGAAGTCCTGGAGGCCCAGACTTACAACTGGCTGTGGGAAGGGGCGGGGTGGTCTTGTGGGATTGAGCCCTCAACCTGTGGGATCTGACACTATCTCCAGGGAGACAGTGTCAGCACCGAATTGGAGCATGCCCAAATTTGGTCAGAGGCGTTGTTGGTGATGTAAGAGCCGAAGAAACACAGTTCATGTTCCTTTCACTCTCACAGTTGGTAAATAAAAATTGTATATATTTATGGTACACAGCATGTCTTTATATATGTATACATTATGAAATGATTAAATCAAGCTAATTGACACATTCATCATCTTGCAAAATAATCATTTTTTAGTGGTAAGAATTATAACTCAATTTTCTTAAAAAAGATGAGCTCTTTACCAAAAAGAGCTAAAAGATGGCTGGGTGCTGTGGCTCATGCCTATAATCTCAGCAGTTTGGGAGACCAAGGTGGGAGGATTGCTTAAGTGCAGGAGTTTGAGACTAGCTTCGTTTTTGCAAAAAAATCAAAAAATTATTCAGGCGTGGTGGTGCGCGGCTGTAGTCCCAGCTACTTGGGAGGCTGAGGCAGAAGGATCACTTGAGCCTAACAAGTCGAGGCTGTGGTGAATTGTGATTGTGCCACTGCTCCACAGCCTGGGCTACAGAGTGAGACCCTGACCCAAAAAAAAAAAAAAAATGCTAAAGAACACAGGCTCTCCTGTCAAGTAAACTAGGATTAGAGCTTCGGCTCTGCCATAGCCTCACCCTGTGATCTTCAGCAAGTTACTTACACCTCTGCCTCCAGTTTCCTACTCTGTTTAATGGGATAACAAGAGTACATGACCCAAGGGTGATTAACAGAGCAAAGGAGAAAGGATGCTTTCTAAGCATTCTTGGCTCTGAACCTCATACCCAGTAGACGAGCAATAAAATGCTAGTTACTAATATTACATTTTTATCTTAAACATTTAGGGGGATTGCTCATGGCTAGTAAGTCGCATTTTGTTCCTTCCATAGGGAAGGATCAGAAAATCTAAACTAAGAAAATCAAGTAAGTTGATTATAAATTATGCCAACTGTTTGTGGCTAGTGTTCTGGCTAAAATTTTCCTTTACTTACTGTATAGTCCTCTGACTCATTCTACAAATTTTGAAGACCACTTGTAGGAATACATGCAACCACGTGGGGAAATTATTTCTTAGAACAAGAAAAATACATTTGAATAGAAGAGCAAGATAAGGATGGAAAACAGAAGGCAGACATGCAGTCCCCGGCTGGCTGGTGGCTATCACACCAGCATAGAGAATTGAAAATGGATGGGACCTCAGGAACCAGGGAACTCAGCTCACAAAGCATCAAATCCTCCCCTGCATGGGGTATGGAGGGGGTAGTTCTATAGTGTCTGGTCTCTTGAAGAACATTTCCATGTTGTTCCTTAGTGTTTAGTGAAATGCTTTGAAATTTCCACCTGAGTTATGCTAAAATGTACCTAGAAAAGCAAAGTTCTTTTTACTTGAATAAAATCATAAAGGCACATGGGGGTACAGGAAGGGAGTGTCCAGCTTTCACCTCCAGTAGTAGCATGTGGTTATATCTGTTATGAAAGCAAAAAACCAGGCTGGGCGCAGTGGCTCAAGCCTGGAATCCCAACACTTTGGGAGGCCAAGACAAAGGGACTGCCTAAGCTCACGGGTTCGAAACTAGTCTGGGCAGCTTGGTGAGACCTCATCTCCACAATAAATAATAATAAAAAATAAGCCGGGCGTGGTAGCGTGCGCCTATAGTTCCAGTTACTTGGAAGGCTAAGGTGGAAGGATAGCCTGAGCCCAGCAGGTCAAGGCTGCAGTGGCTGTGAGCATGCCACTGCACTCCAGCCTGGGCGACAGAGTGAGACTCCAACTCAAAAATAAATAAATAAATAAAACAAACTTTCTTTAAAAAAAAAAAAGTTAGAAAAGAAAGCAAAAAACCTGTTGATGGCCAAAATGTTCATCACCTTCTAAAGATACTTTTTCTGACACTACAGTTCCTAGCTATTTTAAAAGGTATGCTTTCAGCCAGACATGGTGGCTCATGCCTGTAATCCCAGCACTTTGGGAGGTGGAGGCAAGAGATTTGTCTGAGCCCACAGGTTCAAGACCAGCCCGGACAACTTGGAGAGACCTCATCTCTACAATAAATCAAAAAAATTAGCCAGATGTGGTGGCGCACACTTGTAGCTCCAGCAACTTGGAAGGCTGAGGTGGAAGGATCACCTGAGCCCAGCAGGTTTAGGCTGCAGTGGCCATGAGTGTGCCACTGCACTCCAGCCTGGGTGACAGAGTGAGACTCCTACTCAAAAATAAATAAATAAATAAAAATAGAAATAAAAGGCATGCTTTCTATTACACTCGTCTGACTTTTTTTTTTTTACTACTTGCTACATCTATCATTGATATTTTCTCTCTTTCTGCATCTCCCTGGTCTGCCTGTCTTCCATCAGGCTTGGGGTATCAATATAGATAGAGCCAGCTGTGGAAGTCACTGGAAGGGATATTTCACCCACTGGCTTGCTGTAGCTGTGCAGCATCATAGCAGCCTCTTCTTGGAGTGACTTACTCACTTTCAGTGATTTAGTCAGTGAAAAATCATACACTACTACAAATGTGTTGATTGAAATTAAATGGGTAAGAAGGAGACATTGACCAGGTGTGGTGACTCATGCCTATAATCCCAACACTTTGGGAAGCCAAGGCATTTAAGACCAGACTAGGCAACACAGTGAGACCTCGTCTCTACAAAAATAAAAATAAAAAAAATTAGCCTGTAGTCTCAGCTACTCAGGAGGCTGAGGCAGAAGGATCTCCCGAGCCCAGGAGCTTGAGGCCAGGGTGAGCTGTGATCATGCCACAGCACTCCAACCTGGGTGATAGAGTGAGGCACTGATGCTAAATAAATAAATAAGCAAACAAACAAATAATTTTTTTTTTTTTTTAGTTGGAGTCTCACTCTGTCGCCCAGACTGGAATGCAGTGGCACGCTCCCAGCCACCGCAGCCTCAACCTGCTGGGCTCCGGAGATTCTTCCGCCTCAGCCTTCCAAGTAGCTGGAACTACAGGTGCGCGCTACCATGACTGGCTAATTTTTTAAAAATTTTTTATTGTAGAGATGAGGTCTCATCAAGTTGCCCAGGTGGGTCTCGAACCTGCGGACAGTGGCAGGCCCTGATT
>CAUYQG010058979.1:0-12260 GCA_963574415.1 Tarsius wallacei | reverse complement strand
CAGCCTCCACCTGCTGGGCTCCAGCGATCCTTCTGCCTCAGCCTTCCAAGTAGCTGGAACTAAAGGCACCCGCTACCGCGCCTGGCTAATTTTTGATTTATTGTAGAGATGAGGTCTCACCAAGTTGCCCAGGCGGGTCTCAAACCCGCGGGCTCAGGCAATCCACTCACCTCAGCCTCCCAAGGCGCGGGATTACAGGCTGAGCCACCGAGCCCAGCTTGCCCAGCTATTTTTAATTTTATTGTAGACGAGGTCTTGCCAAGTTGCCCGGGCTGTTCTCGAACCTGTGGGCTCAGGCAATCCACTCACCTCAGCCTCCCCAAAGTGCTGGGATTACAGGCTGAGCCACGGAGCCCGGCTGGGCCCGTGTTCTTAGGGGCCTCATGCTCACTTTCATGCTCAGCAGTTGCTTCTTGAAATTCTAATTTTTAAATAAGGGGCTCCATATTTTCATTGTGTGCTCCCCTCTCCCCCCAGGGTGCTGGAGCCTGGCATATACCTGCAACCTCCCACCCCTACCCCCACTAAGTCAAACACATCACCTGTAACTTCAGCATTACTTGTTAAAAAATGGATCAGAAAGGTCTTCTTTTTATAATAAAGCAATCATATACATTATAAGAGTATAAAATTCACATAAATTTAAAAGGTAAAGCAAGAGACTTCTAAAAAATGGGTTTTGTGAGTTGGGGTCTCACTCTGTTGCCCAGGCTGGAGTGCTATGGCACAATCACGGCTCACCGCAGCCTCAACCTCCTGAACTCAGGTGATCCTTCCACCTCAGCCTCCTGAGTAGCTGGGTCTACCAGCATGTGCCACCATGCATGGCTAATTTTTCTTTTTTTTTTTTTTTTTTTGGTAGAGATGAGATCTCACTATGTTGTCTAGACTGGTCTCAAACTCCTGAACTCAAGAAATCCTCCTGCTTCAGCCTCCCAAATGCTGGAATTATAGGCATGAGCCATCGTGCCCGGCCCTAAGTCTTCTTTAATATCAGAAAAATTACTTCTGGCCAAATGCCCAGACTCACAAGTACAAGCACTAATCTTCCTTTGCTATGAGGGATGGTCAACCTGGAGCGGTCACAATATTTATTTCTCTCTCTCCATCTAGTGCACTCTACAATGTCACCACCTCTAGGAAGCTTCTGAGGGTTGATCACAGAGGGTTGGTAGCCCCCTTTCCAGCCTACTCTAGATAAAAAGTGCTTTAGATTTTCCTGCCTTACTCATGGCTTCTGTCCCTAATGTGCATAGTTCATTGACATATTAGTGGCACAGAACCTGTCTGGGACTACTCACTGGTCAACAGTTCCAGCCCAGAGCCCTGGGTCAAGGTCACAGTTTGTTCAGCTGATGTTTGAATGAGACTGCCTCTGCTTTGGAGTCAGACAGTTGAGGATTTAAATCTTGCCCCGGCCTGGCGCAGTGGCTCATGCCTGTAATCCCAGCACTTTGGAAGGCCGAGGTGAGAGGAGTGCCTGAGCCCACAGGTTCGAGAACAGCCTGGGCAACTTGGTGAGACCTCATCTCTATAATAAATCAAAAGATTAGCCGGGCGTGGTAGCGCACGCCTGTAGTTCCAGCTACTTGGAAGGCTGAGGCGGAAGGATCACCTGAGCCCAGCAGGTCAACTCTGGGGTGGCCGTGAGCGTGCCACTGCACTCCATCCTGGGCGACAGAGTGAGACTCCAACTCAAAAAAAAAAAAATTTTGTCCCCATCAAGGACCAGGGACCTATTCTTTCAGTCGTTGAACTACATTTGAGCACATGATCAGCTACATTTGAGCACATGTCAAGCGCTGTTGTAGACACTGGTGATACTGCAATGTGTTGGATTGTATGTTTCTAACTCAGTATCATTGCCACCCCCTTCTACAGCCTCCCCTGCAGAGGCACAGCCAAGAAACACGTTTCCCAGGATCCCCTTCTTTGTATGCTTCTGGGCTAAAGGCTGTCAATAAGAGGTCTTCAAGATGAGATTTGGAAGGCAAAGAAGAGAAGCCATCTTTTTCTGAGCAGCTGCAGGCTGACGTATAGCCAGATGGTGATGTGACGTTGCAGCAGCTTCCAGGTATGTGCCTGGAGATTACTCGTAGGCAAGTGAACTGGCCAGCCACGGCTTCCTGGAAGTTTTTTCGGCTTCACTACAGCTTCTGGGCAGGCACTCAAGAATTACTTTTCTTCTTGCTACAGACTAAGACGACTGACTACAAATACTGGTGTTTCTCAAAATTCCCAGAGGCTTCCAGGTGAACTCTTGAGAACCACCCCCTCGACTGTGGCAAGCTGAGACCACCAAGGGCTCCCCGATCTTCACTCTCCCAGCACTCCCACTATTGAGTAAATCTCTCATTGCGCAGATTAAAACCCTTCCCACGTGTAGTGTTATATTCTGTGTTTCTGAAACCATGACTGAAACCAACAGCCCGCAAAGCAAAGTCCCTGTCTCATAAGAGCTCCTATCTCTAGCGGGCTGATGCAGATCACCAGGAGTTAAAGGAATAAATAAAGGCTACTCTGGTAAGGGTGGTGAGAGGGGTCCTGTCTGAGGAGGTGACTCCTGAATTGAGACTTAAATAATCCAAAGGAGGCAGTCATGGGAAAATCCAAGAGAGGAGTTTTCCAGGCAGAGGGAATGGCGAGCTGAAGAGCCCTGATGAGGGAGAAAGGGTGGCATTTCCAAGAAACATCAGGAGGCCATCGCTACTAACCACGCTAGAGAAGCCACGCCCCCTCCAGCCCACAAACAGAAGCCACGCCCCACCTCCAGCCCACCACCAGCTGGGGAAGCCACGCCCACCTCTAGAAGCCACGCCCACCTCCAGACCGCCACTAGTTAGAGAAGCCACGCCCACCTTCAGCCCACCACTAGCGCCTGCTCTCGTCTATTTCCTCAAGCGTCTGTTACTCTCTAGTTATCTTCTCAGCTCTTTGTTTACTGGACTCTTATTCATCTACCCCCCACTACGACATCAGCCCATGAGAGCAGAAGGCTTCTGTTGTTCAACACGCCGTCCCCAGTGCCTGGCACGATACCTGGCTATGGGGCATTTAATAAATGTTCGGTAAGTGAGCCAACAAGTGAATAAAGGGCGATAATGCCACAACCGAGGCATGATTGAGGTGGAATAGAAACTCTAAGGAAGGAGCCTTCACTCCGCAAGGGGCTGGGCTGTGGGCAGTGGGCTGTGGAGGCTTTTCTTGCTAACAAATATGCGTGTGCCCCACTGATGAGAGCGAACAAGTACAGGTGAGCCCTCTGGCTTTACACTTCCGCCTCTGCTCATCCAAGGACCAAGTTCATCGTGGCTCAGTCTGCTGCAGACATTCTCCCGGGCACTACGTGGGAAAGAAGTTGTGAGGCCTAATTATTGCTTGCTTTCACACATTGTATTTCTCCTATGAATAGAAACCAGATAGGCTTCAGCATTAGAAATGCCCCAGGTGTGTGAGGGGAAAGGGTTGGATGGGGAAGGCATCTGTTTGGGCATTAACAGGATCTGCATGGCTGACAGTTGATGCATAGACTTATTTTGAAAGCCTGAAATATCTGTCTACTTATGTTGCCATGGTGACACCCATCATCCAGGATGGGATCAAAAGATGTAGCAACTGAAAGAGGCCATGGTCAGGTTGCTAAGGTCTCATCCTCCCTCATGGTCCCTCCCTTCCCCCCCGCCTCCAACCTTGGTTTCCCGTAATAATTGAGGAACAGAGGAAGTGCTCAGTAACCAAAGTGACCTTTTAAAGACACAAATCTGTCCGGGCTCGGTGGCTCACGCCTATAATCCCAGCACATTGGAAGGCCAAGGCTGGAGAATTGCCTGAGCTCAGGGGTTTGAGACCTGTCTGGGCAACTTAGTGAGACCTCCTCTCTACAATAAATGAAAAAATTAGGCATGGTGGCACTTGTCTGTGGTTCCAGTTACTTGGGAGGCTGAGGCAGAAGGATCGTCTGAGCCCAGCAGTTCAAGGCTACAATGGCCATAATCATGTCACTGCACTCCAGCCTGGGTGACAGTGAGACTCTGACTCAAAATAAAAAAAAAAACCTCCACACAAATCTGATCACAGTCATCCCCTGCTCTAAGCCTGTCAGGGGCTCCTCTGTTTTCCACCTAAACTAAAATCCCAACTCCTTATGGTGGCCTGCTAGGACCTGCATCATCTGCCCTGCTGACTGAGACTGTCATTGTCCCCTGGCTTCTGTCAGGTGCTTCAACCAGCCATGGGCTTTCCTTCCTCTTTACATGCTATTCCCTAGCTGCCTGGCTATCCCAGGTATCCTCCAACTGCAGGCTGTTCATCCTCTCTTGGGAGGCCACCCTGACCACCGTACATGAAGTAGGTCACCCTGGATACTCCCTCCTAGTACCTAATCATTTTTCTTTCTAGCATTCAGGGCAGTGTATGATGATACATTTCATTGTTCACCATCTTCTGCCTCTCCCACTTCATTGGAAACTCTTTAAAGTGTTGGCCATGTGTAGTGAGTGGCTCACGCCTATGGCCAAGGTGAGAGGATTGCCTGAGCCCACGCATTCGAGACCAGCCTGGGCAACTTAGTGAGACCTCATCTCTACAATAAATGAAAAAATTAGCCAGGCATGGTGGCGCGAGCCCATAGTTCCAGCTACTTGGAAGGCTGAGGCAGAAGGATCACCTGAGCCCAGCAGGCCGAGGATGCGGTGGCCATAAGTGTGCCACTGCACTCCAGCCTAGGCAGCAGAGTGAGACTCCAACACACACACACAAAAAAGGTAAAGTGTTTCTATTTGTTTACTCTTATAACCCATTGCCTAGTACCGGGCCTGGCATGGAGTAGGTGCTCAGTAAATATTTGTTATTGAATTAATTGGCACCCCATCAGGAAGGGAATCAGGCCGCACCACCTCCTACCCCAAGGGTGGAGGGAGGAGACGGCTAAGGGGGGTACCCAAGGACCTGCCCTAGCTCAGCCTGCTCAGTCCATGCTGAGGAGATAAAAGAAGATTCCTGACATGTGTCCCCAGTTTCTGGTGAGGCTTCTGCTGTCACACCCTGGGCAGACCTCTCCATCTTGGCCCCACTCCCTTGTTTAGTCAATAACATTGAGAAGCAGTTGCTTTGTGGGAAAAAAAGCAGAACTCACACCCAGGTTTAAATTCCCTGGTGCTTGGGAATTTCATTCCCCAGAGCATTTGTTTTCATCTTAATGATAATAGCTAACATTTATCAGCATATCCTCTATGCCAGAGTTTGTGCTGAGCATTTTATAAGTATCATCTCATTTAATCATTACAACAGCCCTACAAAATTGGGGTTATCATTACTATTATTATTATTTTTGAATTGAAGTCTCACTCTGTTGTCCAGGCTGGAATCAGTGGCATGCTCACAGCCACCCCAGCATCAACCTGCTGGGCTCCGGCGATCCTTCAGCCTCAGCCTTCCAAATAGCCAGAATTACAGGCACATGCTACCATGCCCAGTTAATTTTTGATTTATTGTAGAGGCGAGGTCCTGTCAAGTTGCCCGGGCTGGTCCTAAACCGGAGGGTTCAGGCAATCTACTTGCCTCAGCCTCCCAACGTGCTGAGATTTCAGGCTGAACTGAGCTCTGCCAGGATTATTATTATTCCCATTTTTCAGATGAGAATACTAAGACTTGGAAAGGCTGAGAAAAGTACCCAAAGTCATTAGCTACTAAGTTTGAAGAGCCGAAGTTCTTCACCATTCAGTAATACTGCCTCTCCTTAAACATAACCTATGGCCCCATCCGACCAGCCTCCTGCCTCCCCGTCAAGCAGTGCAAAGCCTGAGGTCCTATCACTAGGCACAAGGATTAGTCAGGGACAAAGCGTGGGAGCACAGCTGAAGAGCCTGGGTATTTGACCTCACTGAGAGGAGGTTTATACGTCTGTGGGAACGTTTGGGAATGAATTAGGATGATTCAGAGAATACTAAGCAAACTGGAAAACAGTTTTTTAAATGCTGAAAGTATTAGGTAGTTAAAACTAGCTGTCACAAAAGACACATCTTGAAAGCTCAGCAGCTTAACATAGACAGGTTTATAGCTCACTCTCATCTCTTTCACAGGCTGATGCTGGTTGGCAGCTCTCCTCCACATGGTGACTCAAAAACCCAGGCTACTTCCATTTTGCAACTCCTCTGTCTCAGTCCTTCACTCCACCCACCTACAGGGGAAAGCCAGAATGTGCAGATGGCCTTGGGCTGCCTTGGACTGAAAAGACCATATCACTTACACTTTCATTTCCATTGAATGTAGTCACATGGTCCCAGCTAAACTACAAAGGAACCTGGGAGATGTCATCTACCTGTATGTCCAGGAACAGAAAACAGCGGGGTGATGGCTGGGTGCAGTGGCTCACACCTGTAATCCCAGCACTTTGGGAGGCTGAGGCAGGAGGATTGCTTGAGCCCAGGAGTTTGAGACCAGCCTGGGCAACATAGTGAGACCTCTTCTCTACAAAAAATTAGCCAGGAGTGGTAGTGTGTGCTGTAGTCCCAGCAACTTGGGAGGCTGAGGTGGGAGGATCACCTGAGCTCAGGAGGTCAAGGCTGCAGTAGCCGTGATCGGACCACAGCACTCCAGTCTGGATGCCAGAGTAAAACCCTGATTTCCAAAGAAAGAAAACAGTGGGGTGAACACACAGCATTGTTTCTACTATATTGCATAAGAAATAAAATGTCTTCATTGAACCTCATGCAATCCAGCCATGAACAACATTTTCATGGTTATAGTAAACACTGGATAATAATTCAATCAAAAATCATAATAAGTTAGGAGGATAAAGAGTCTAGAAGTGAACGTAGTGGTGGGGGAGGAGGTTGCCAGAGTTGGAGTAAGAGAGCTAAATCTTTTTTTCATAGGAGATCAGTGTAGAAATAGCAGTATAAGCAAGTTGTTTAGAAATATGGTAGAATCCTCACTAGTATAGTGGTGAGTAAAATTTTTTTTAAAATTATGGTAGAAAATGCCAAAAGGAGCCCTTAGAAGGGTTCAAGATGTTTGACTCTAGGGAGCTGGGATCAGGAGTGGGGTGTAATATTGTACTATTTTAATTTTTGAACCAGGTACTCATTTTACCTCTATAAAAATAAAACATCGGTTGGGGTCCAGAACTGGTATCTCAGGCCTATAATCCCTACCTCAGAGGCCGAGGTAGGAGGATCACTTGAAGCCAGGAATCCAAGACCAGACAGGGCAACACAGCAAAACCCCATCTCAACCCTCCCAAAATTAACTAATTAATTAACATTAAAAGCAAACAAAATAAAACAACTTTTAAAGAAAAAAACAAAGAAAAGTAACTTTATTGCTTTCCTATCAAGGACAAACACCCAATATGACACACGGTGGAGGCACAAGGCAGAAACCCAGAGACACAGGTCTAGCAAAACACACATGGTCCCCTGAATCTTGCCACCCCTTGAAGAGGCATACTTGGGCCAGGCATAGCCAGATACACATTAGGACATACTCCAGGGGAGCAACCCTGTGTTGGTTAGGATAGGCTGGGTAATGCTATAGAACTAACCCACAAATCTCAGCAGCCCTATACAGCATACATCCCTCACCTCTGTTCCTCCATGAGGATGGGGGAGTAACAGCGTTCTCCCTCTGCACTCAGGCATGCGGGGGCCAGGCTGACCAGGCTGCACACAGGCACATAGCTGGGGAAGACATGACTGAGGGTGGCATACCTTCTCCTGTACACCTTGGCCTGCGAGTGGCGGGAGTAATTTCTTCTTACAGCCCATGGGCCAGGCCCACACTGAATTACGTCCTCTGGGGTACCCAAAGGGGAGGAAAGCTGGACTTTGATGCCCACTTATAGTATCTACACAGATCCTGGGGACATTTTAAGGGCATTAGGAAGAGGCAGGGAGCCCTGACAGGGTTGGGAGACTCGGGCCTTTGCCATCAATACAGCCTTCCTCCAGAGTCAAGCTGTAGACCCGCTGACTGGTCTTTATAATACCTGAGTCTGTGATCTGCCATCTGAACCCGCTATACCACGAAATGGGCTTTCATTTCAAAACATGAAGAAAACAGAGGAGAGTGGTCACAGGCATCAAGCTTCCCATCTATCCCCTGCCTCTAAGTAGGACTTCGCCAAACCGACTCTAACAAACACAAGCCACTGAATCCATGAAAATTGGACTTGATTTTTAAACCACAAGCAGAGCTCCCTCTTGAGACCTACCGGGTCCTTTCAAATTCAGCTTCCCTTTCATTTCTTTTAGAGATGACTTGAGACCTATGTGACCCAACCGCATCATGTACAGACACCTTCATCTCCCCTCCTGCAGTCATCCTCCACAAGTCATCACCGGCCTGGATAAACAGAGTACCCACTGTTATGTTGGGGGAGTTATTCTGGGTATTTCTCCGTGTTTAGCTACACAAGGCTGTTGTTATCAAATTGGCCCAAGGTGCTAAGACAGAGAAGCATTCAATCCTGAGTTTGTTTCCATAAGTGTAAAGATTATCCTATAATCATGTAAGTGTCTTGGAAAGCAGCAGTAACAATAATGATGGCAAACATAACAAGAGCTAACGTCCACTGAGTTGTACCTGGCACATAGTGCTTTACTTGTTTTAACTCCTTAGATCCTAACAGCCTAGAGAGGCAGGCATTCTTATCACTCCCATTTTCCTAAGGATGAAAGCGATTCAGTCACACAACTAGTAAGTGGAAAAGTCAGAATATGAATCTGAGTAGTCTGACGCCTGATCCCAGGGTCTGGAGTCTTATAAAATTCAAGCTCAAGTCCTGGGTCTGCCACTTCCCACACACATGATCTTGAGAAAATCATTTCTTATCCTTGAGCCTCAGTTTTTCCCTAAAAAAAAAGGAAAGAAGAAGTCTCAGTTTCTCCTAAAATGGGAGTGGTAATGTTCCTTCTCTAGCGATTGTTGAAAATTAAATGGAATACTCTGTAAATTTCTCAGTGCAGGCCTGACTCATAAAATGTTTCAATGACTATGGCTTCCCTTCCCTTCCCCTGTGTGGATACAGGAAGAGAAGACAGACACTGCAGAGGAGGGGTGATTAGAAGCTCCTGGAACCCTGGATGAGAAGTCTGCTGATTGAGTGGATTTCAGTCGGGGAGGGAATTCCTAGGGTCTACTGAGAAGTGACAGGGCATTTCTAGAACAGGATCCTAGACTTCTCACACAATCATAGTAAGAAAAAGAATATCCTAGCATCTATGCAGCTTACAAAATACTTGTACATACAACAAGACTGATGAACACCAAAGGCGCTTGAGGCAGGCCTGCTGTGTATAGTCATGTAGGTTGTGCACTGTGGCAGCCCAGGATGGAGATGCTCTTAGGGAGTGGTGGCATGAAGGTCTTGCCTGGCCACTTAAAGGAATCACGAGGGTCTCAGAGGAACGAAAGAGGGGCTGAGCAAGTAACAGTCAATATGCCCTTCCTAGCACAGAACAAGTACTTAATAGATATTTGTTGAGTGAATGAATGACGATGGGAGAGTTGGCAGATTGGAGACAGGGAGACTCGTCAGATTGCCGCAACAATCCGGGCAAGAAATGCTGAGGCTTCCAAACTAAGGAACAGCTGGAGAAGAGGGAAGCCCAGGCAGAGCAGGTTTCAAATTTACCTGCCATATACCAGCTGAGAGACTTTGGACTGGTTGACTGGCTAGCTGGCTGCCTGGCTGACTGGCTGGTTGGGGGTCACACCGCTGGGGGACATGAATGTGCCTGAGCCCCCAGGCAGTGGGGCCAGACCCCTTTAACACATTCTAAGCTTAGCTGCCCGAGACAAGGCTCTTGGTCGCCTTTTGGAGACCCCCCTTTCCCACCCCCGACTTCATTTCTCATCCATAAAATAGAGACTGATATCATGATTACCCACGACTGAGGCACAGAGAAGGTGCTGGAATGTTTTCATTCTCTCCTCTCTTCTCCTCTGACTAGTGGGCACTTGGGTCACTTCCAGTTTCTCACTGCTGGAAACGCTCCGCCTCACACGTTTTGCCTGGGCCTATGCCTGGCTCTGTCTGCCTCTGGCATCTCTCCCCAGTTCCTGATCGAGGTAGGGAAAGACTCCTTCGGAGGTGCCTGAGGGGGACTGGCTGAGGAACGCCTCCTGGCACAACCCTCGCCCTAGAACTGGAAGGGACAGAGAAGACGAAGCTGTCTGCCCCCATCCAGCCCCAGCTCGGGCCCAGGCTGCCATGCACACGAAACGTCATCAGGGAAGCCACCTGATAAAAATGGTTCCAAGCAAAATTCATTTCTGTTTACTGATATCCATGTTAATATTCGTCGTCCGTCACTCAGCATTGACATCCCACAGCCGTTGTCCATTTCAGTGGACACCAGTCACTGTCCTCCCAGAGCCACCAGCCAGAGCAAAATCTCACTGCTGCCATGATACCCAAGTATGACACGTCACCTTTATGGCTTTTAATTAATTTAATTTAATTTTTTTTTTGAGTTGTGGTCTCACTCTGTCACCCAGGCTAGAGAACAGTGGCACAATCACAGCTTACCACAGCCTCAACCTTCTGAGCTAAGGTGATCCTTCAGCCTCAGTCTCCTGAGTAGCTGGGACTACAAACACGCACCACCATGCCAAGCTAATTTTTTAAATTTTTTGTAGAGACAAGGGTCTCAATACAAGACTGGTCTTGAACTCCTGGGCTCAAGCAATCCTCTTGCCTTGGACTCCCAAAGTTCTGGGATCATAGGTGTGAGCCACTGTGCCTAGCCATAATTTAATTAATACTTACAAAGAACCAGAGACTCCTAGGGCCAAGGAGCTAGACTAAATTTTGAACCTCCAAATGAGAAAGAATTATAATTCTCTGAACCCTGAAATGAAAATCTAAAGACAATTTTTTTTTCTGAACCACAAATCACAGGCATGTTTTCCCAGGAAATATCCAGTGCACTGTTTGACCTTGACAGAGAGCTTTGGAGTTAGTCAAACTGAGCCTCATTCCCCTTTCTGTAAAGATAAAAGTGACCTCAGAGAGTAGTGGTGAAGATGAAGATGAGCAACATCTTACGTCCCCAGCACATACCTAGCCGGTCAGCATCCCTAACACACACCTAGCCAGTCAGTGTTCCTCCCCCAGAGCATGCCTGTTTTATGTGGGAGACAGCATTGGCATGAGAGCAACATGGCTTTGCACTTCAAGATGCCTCACTTAATAGTTGCGTGATTCTTCCCTGTACTTGAACTCAGTTCTCACACATGGAAGGTGGGATGATAATAACCTTCTCAGAAGGTGCTTGTGAGCTCTAAGTTAGGTTCTAGACCTCCCGCCCGCATCAAGCAGCCTGCAGTCCCCAGGGATCGCCTTAATGTGTCACTAACACGCGGGGTAGTGTCTGGGCTGTGTCTGGAGGTTTTTCCCTTCCTCCAGCTCTAGGGATTTCCCCCAAGATGACTCCGCACCTGCAGCAGCCTAGCCCCAACTCAGCCAGCCTCTGACTGAGGGGGGTCTAGCGGAGAACTTCAGACCACCCCCCCTTCTCTATTCAGCTTGTGTCCCCAACATCTTATAGCATCTTAAGGGAATCTGTCCTTGCAGTTTTCACTCAGAATGGGACTAAGCCAGGAGACAAATCAGAGGGCCGGTGGCCACATGGTTCCCAGAATCACTCCTCATTCTGCTCACAAGAGGACACTGTGAGGCTGGCTCCCAATGCTTTCTTCGGAGGGCTTCTCTGCCCAGATCCCTCCACCAGCTCTTTAGACGCATTGAACCCAACCGGGTGCGAGATGGGACCAGCTCCGCCATCATCCACGAGACCTCCCCACTGAGTGAGCTGCAGCACGGCAGGGAGACTTAAATATGCTCTAAGCTCAACTTGAACTAGTCTCTAGGTGAGTGTGATGGTATTTGAGATGGAAGAAGGAATCTTTGAAATGTTTTAAAACAAATTCATTTGTAAAAACCTTGAAAATTAGAACACAGTTAGAAACGAGCATCTTGCCAGGCATGGTGGCTCATGCCTGTAATCCCAGCACTTCCTGAGCCCAGCAAGTCAAGGCTGCAGTGGCCATGAGCATGCCACTGCACTCCAGCCTGGGTGACAGAGTGAGACTCCGATTCAAAAAAAAAAAAAAGATCATCTTGCTAGAGTTCTGATGATATTGAAGAATCATGTTCATTTTTTGTGGGTATGATGGTATTATGGCTATTTTTTTTTTTTTAAAAGAGTTCTTGCCAGGCTTGGTGGCTCATGCCTGTAATCCCAGCACTTTGGGAG
>CAUYQG010058976.1:0-35916 GCA_963574415.1 Tarsius wallacei | reverse complement strand
TGAGCCACTGAGCCTGGCTCAAATTAATTTTTTTAAAGTATTCCTTCATCATCAGGTTTCCAACCTCCACCAAATGCCTGGTCCCCAAACCAGTGCCACAAGATGTTTATTATGCCAGCACCCAACTTTCAGACACCAATTTCTGTGATCTATTCTGCATATGATATAACTGCAAACTGTGATAGAACAGCAACAACCATCTACTTGTTCACCATCCTGCGATATGAACAGGATAAGTGGTGACAGCTTGTCTCTGCTTCATGTGGTGTTGGCTGGGGTGGCTGGACATGAGCTGGAAGATGGCCCAGTCACATGTCTCATGCTTCAGCTAGAGGGGCAGGAATAGCTAAGGCCTGGCTGGACCTATCTCCCTTCGTAGCCTCTTAGCTTCCCAAGGTTCACTCCCTCCACAAGGCCTCTCTCTGCCGCAGGGCAGGCAGACTTCTTTATATGGTGGTAATCTTCCAAGAGAGTAAAAACTGAAGTTGCCAAGCCTAGGCCCCAAAACGCATCATTTTTGCCTCATTCCATTGGCCAAAGCAAGTAATAGGGTTAAGATTCAAGGGAGGAGAGACAGACTCCACCTTTTCATGGGATTGTGGCATGCATACAGAGGCATGTGGGCAACTTCTGCAATGACCCTCTAAATAACCCCTCAAAATAGACGATTTCCACGGTCCTTTCCCTAGGTCAATTCTACCTAGAATAGCTATTATTTAGAATCCTCACTATCGGCTGACAATTTGATTAGCAACTGAATGTTTTCAATTTTGCTCTCTACTCTTCTGGTTTCTTAATTTGCTTACTCATCTATTTTACATGCATAATTCTACTCTAGGACTAAAACATTTCCCAAAAGATTAATTGAAATTCAATGGAATAAAACAAAAGCAATTGTGTGTGTGTGTGTGTGTGTGTGTGTGTGTGTGTGTGAATAAATAACATGGAAAATATCTGAAAGAATAAATAAGAGACAAGATAGCACGGGTTATCTCTGAGGCTAGGAAGAGGAGGGAGGACTTCAGAGGGAGAGGAATTTTTCTTTTCATTTATTGCTTTTTATATGGTTTGAAGGTTCTTTACAGTGATCATTTATTATTTTTATTAGGTAAAAAAGTGATTTCATCCAACAGAATTAAGGCTAAAAATGAATGTCTATTATCAAGAGAATATGAAATAACCAGGGAGGGAGCTCAACCCTAACTTCATCTTTAAATAAATGAGCACACCAAGGAATTTCCAGCATTTAAACCTGAAAGTCTGTTTGGTGTGTGCTGCACCATAGAAATACCTGGGATAAATAGGCAGCTATAAATGCTGCCTAGTGAAGATGCGGTGTAGCAGACAGACTGTATCTTATCTTGTACAGCCTTTCTCTCCCAGACCAGTGGTCTCAACTAGATGTATTTGTCACTTCTTGCTATTTAATGACTTTTGCTGCTCAAAGAAAGTGTCCTCTAGAAATGATCATATGATATCATAGTACCACCACCTTCATTTCAAGGTGGTGGCAGAATACTTCATGGTTTGAGAGTCTAAGAACTAGAAGAAACTCCAGAGATCCCCCAGTTAAGCAATCCAATTACAAACAAAGAAACTAAGACCCAAGAAGTTTACAAGCCCTGGTTCTATGGCAATTCAGTGAAGGATCCTCAGTTGGAGTCTGGAAAATTTCCCTCTACCCCATCATTGAATAAAGATGGGAAGAAAACTTAGTTTTTCTAGAAACGTAAACAAGTTAATTAGCTCGAGATCACGTTTAATGACATTTTCAAGCCTTGGACAGGAGTGAACAAAGAGAGCAAGGAGACTGCTTAGGTAGAGATGATAAAAAGGGTTTGCAAGAGGAAAAAACAGGGATGAGTGAACAATATGATCACAGATGCTCACACTCTGCCCTTACATTTGTCCACAAGGATGAGTACCTCAAGGATCAAACAAGAAAATGTGAATTGCCACGTGTTGCAAATTTGCTTCTCCTTCTCGGTTCCTCAGATCACTGGGAGAGTGTTTTCCAAACAGGAATATAAAGGAGGCAGCCATTATCTGGGGACCAAAAAAAGAAAAGGAGGCAGCCATTATCTGGGGACCAAAAAAAGAAAAGGGACTGTGAGGTCCATTCGGAAGGAAGGAAACACCAAACCCTCTGGGAACAAGGGGAACACTGCCACCTGCTGAAAGATGAAGTCAATTAAAATGTTGCCACACAGAGCTGAAGGTAGCACCATTGTCCTGGCCCAAAATCCGTTCATGGTCCCATGGGCGGTCAATGTAGAGAGAAAGCTTAATTCAGGATTTCATCAGCCTCATCTGTGCTGATCTGTACTAGTGTTTCTCTAGGAGGAGGTGATAGAGGCCTGAATCCCTGCTTCCCTTTTTGGCACAAAGTGCCTATTAGCTTTGAATTGCTTCCCAAGCCTAAATCTCAAAATACTAAAATACACTTGGTTGAATCTAGATAAGAGTGATAAGACAAGAAAAAACAATACATAGAATTTGTATTCAAGTAATGCATACACTTGGCTTATCACTGCCCTTCTCCAGCTAAATGTCTTTGTCCTCCCTCCCTCCCTCCCTTCCTTCCTTTCTTCCTTTCTTCCTTCCATTTATTTATTTGAGCCAATGTCTCACTCTGTTGCCCTGGCTGAAGTGTAGTGGCACCAGTGTGCCTCACTTCAGCCTTTACCTCCTGGGATCAAGCAATACCTCTGCCTCAGCCTGCGACTACGGATGCGTGCCAGCCACCAAGCCTGACCTTTTTTTTTTTTTTTTCTTTTATCCTTCCTATTTATTCCTCTTCTATTTGTATATATACACACACACACAGGACAACTGCGAGAGAGGGCTGGAAGAAGGTTGCTGATCCTTTGTACGAGGCGTTTCCTCCATCTTCTACTCTCCTGCCCTCTCTTGCCATTCTCTTCATCCAGCCCCCATGTTTCTCCTCCTTACCTATATGTTTCAAGATTCCCCTATTAATATATAAGAAATTGTTATGACTGAGAGACCAGGTGGGGGGACGACATATACAGGACTGCCAAGGTACACAACTTCAAGGGCCACGATCCACATCATATGTGATGCTGTCGTTTTGTGCCCTTTGATTTTTCAACCACATAAATGTAGTATCTTAAATATATATTAAGTTTTCTTGAATCTGACCTTAGTACCCAATAGCAGACCACTGCTTAATTTCACAGCTATACTAGATTAAATAAAGCAGTTCTAGACCCTGTCCAGTTATAGGTTTCTTATTAAAACAATGTCTTAGGAGTAATAGAATAAGTTTGAAACTTACTCCTGTTCTGATTTAGGTTTTTCTGTCTTGTAGGAACTTCAGAAAGAATGCTACAGAAAAACTAATGTTGCCAGAACTGGTTAAGAAGGGAAATTTTATCTTTTCTAAATCCAATGAAAGAACAGTTTTGTTTTCTTGTGGATTTTGGCTACTTAATTGTACCAAATGTGTTGCATTTCTTGAAAGATGTACAGGTGTTTCATGGCAGAAGACCCTAAAGGAAAATGAAGACTGAAAGCAAAGTCATGGTGCTCAAAAATTAATTTTGGAATATTTCAAGTTCTTACCTTGGAGGAAAAAAAAATCTTTTTTACATTTCAAATTCTTAACATAAATTTCATGGAATCAGAGAACTGGTAGAAAGCCAATGGATAGAAGCAGGCTATTTTCAAGGGACAAAAAAAAATAACCTCATTTGCATGACTCTGAGCCCTAAGTCTTATCTGAAATTTCTTTTCTGGACATGATACTTTTGTCTTGGCTGCCTCCCGGAATGCAGCCACCAGCCATTGACTGCTAGAACTCATGGGACCACTCTCTACCTATGTCACCTGTTGAAGCAAATGGGAAGGTGGTCTCAATTAAGATGTGTCTTATTATTATATTTTTGTGGACTTGCTAATTATAAAATAGGATTGTCTGCATTCCAAACCTTGTTTATTTTACAACGTTGCAGCATTTGTCCTATTAATTGGTCAACTTTTCATGATTTGAAGGTGACATAGTAGAATTAAACTGAGTCCTGCTTGAGAACGGCCATTATTCTGTCTTTTTCGACTACATCCAGAAATTTTCAAACCAGAAAATCTTTGCCCTAGAATAAGCTATCTTGGTAGGTTACTTGGCTTGAATTTGTTATTAGAAGCTAGGTCAAGCAATACTGGTCCCAGTTCTCCCAAATTGCACACAACATTTCTAATAATCTTCTTCACTAGTATCTGTTTACTCTGCAATTAACAGAGGGTAAAAAAGGCCTTAAAGGCATTTGTGCTTAAGGGCACAGAATGTAAACAAATTACAGTGCTATCTTTGTAACATCTTGGTTGATGGAGACTAAAGATGCCCTTTAAAGAAATAAATGTGGAAGTCATGGATAAAAATACTTTCAAAGGTTGTCACAAGCCAAATTATAGAAAGAAATTTAGTGTCTCATGGAACTCTGGTGGATTACTACTCATTGGTCACCAGTTATTTAAATAAAGTGACCATGGGTTTTCCCCAAAGTTAGACAATACCTGTGACACATATAGGGACCTTCAGAGGGACTGTTCCCAAGTCTTTGAGAGGCATGTTAGTGTCATCAGTGACATGGCTTCAGTGGACAGTCACATAGCTTAAGATACTCCAATACCAGCAATCCTTCTTCTGAGTATAAACACCAGAGTAGTGGTCTCCAAACTGGAGAGCTAAAGTACCTAGATCTAAGGGAATCAATTCCAGATCTTTAACTTCCATAAATACTCTCTCCTAAATCTGATCTGAGAACCAGTGTAGTCAAGTGGGCCTTGTGGTTCCTTGTCCCCATCTCTTCTTTCACAGTGGTCCTTCTTCCCACTTTAAAAGAGAAAAATCCAATCAGTGGTGTCCAATTGAAAAAGAGAGAGAGAAAGGCATACTCCCTTTCTATCTGAATGCTAAAACAGTGTACTGCCCCAAAGTGTAAAAACTTGCAAGGAGTTAAAGAGACAATCTGCAGTAATGATACTGGTGCTGAGAAACTGAATGTTACAAACAAACCCTTTTGCAAGTTAGTATGTTTAATATTTATTTTTTTTCCTGGTAAATTTGAAGGAGAACCTATTCAAATTGTCCATCGAAAAATCATTACAAATAAGATCACTAAGTGATGTATGACATATAATTTGGGAAGCTTTCAAACAAGTGAACAACATCACTAAAATAATTTTTTCCTATCACAGTCTACTTATGTGAATAATATTACTTAATGTTTACAATATAAAAGCAAAAACTAAAGAAAAAAGACCTAATGATGAGCTTGTTTCCTTCTAGAAATATGTAAAATGTATTTATAATATATAAGCCAATTTTTTAAAAGCTTAATTTTTTTAATGTTTAATGGGTAGCAACATTTAAAATACTTAATTGATCAATGATGAACTAAAAATAATTAATGATAATTCAAAAGAATGTTTAAAACTTAGGAGCATTATGATCAAGAAAATCTAACAAAATTTAATTTAACTTTTTCTATAAGATTTGCTACAGGAAAATATTATACAGTTATCATCAGTAAATGACACACATAATAAATATCACATTCAAATAAAATCTGTGACAGAATTGAAAAGAAAATTCAAGTCCAAAGAGAAAAAAGAATGACGTGAAATTTCCCACTGTAAGAAAAGAGCATGTTCATGTTTTGATGGACAATGTTGAATATACTATTTACATTCCATTGGAAGCATTTAAGAATTCTACTTTTAAATGTTTATATTTACATTACAAAAAAATTAATTCCTTTGCAACTACCTAGCTTACAATGAAAAAGTTTAATTACAACTCTAAAACATTTGAGAAGGAAGTTTTTCCAAATTATGGAATAATCTAGCAAAAAAGTTTAAAGACCCCTACTGTAGCAAAACTTTCAAACATTGCATAAGAAAACAAACATACATAGGGAAATTTATGGCAATATTATTTGAAGTAGCAAAAACTTAGAAAGAACCCAAACGTTCATCTTTATGGATAAATAAAATGTAATATTTTCATATGATAGAACATTTCATATGATAGAACATTTCATATGATAGTACATTATCATATGAAAATATTACATGTTTATTCATATTTCAGCTTAAAAGAAATAAATTAGATCAATTTATCAATGTGGAAATATCACAAGCTTTATCAGATACTAGCTAAATCTGATCATTGGAATTACAGTGAGCTCATTCTTCTCTCATTTCCTGTCTTTCTCAGAAAAAGGAAAACAATCCAGAAAGCAGAGCGTCTACGGGTTCTGTGACATCCCCCAAACCTTGGACCAGAAGCAGAGAACTTTGAGTGAGTGTGTAACATGATCGTATTGCAGTTATAATCATGAAACCTCCTTAGTTATCTAAGGTCTTTTAATAACTACCTACGCTGGGAGTGCGGGGGAGATTTAAAAACCCAAAGAACATTAGGAAGAAAAGAATTCCCTCATCTACAGTCATGCTTGGCATAATGATGTTTTGGTCAATGACAGACCACATATACAATGATGATCCCATAAGATCATAATGGATGTAGTTCCAGTTACTTGGAAGGCTGAGGCAGAAAGGTTTGCCTGAGCCCAGCAGGTCAAGGTTGCAGTGGCCGGGAGTGTGCCACTGCCCTCCAGCCTGGGTAACAGAGTGAGATTCCTGCTCAAAAAAAAAAAAAAAAAAAAAAGATTATAATGGAGCTGAAAAATTACTGTTGCTTTGTGATGTCTTGGCATCATAGTACAATACACTACCCACATATATGTGGTGATGCTAGTGTAAATAAACCTACTGTGTAGCCAGTCATGTAAAAGCACAGCAACACAGTCGTGTACAGTATATAATATTAGATAATAATAGTAAATGGTCCAGGCGTGGTACTCAGGCCTATAATCTCAGCACTTTGGGAGGCCAAGGTGAGAAGTTTACCGAGACCAAGGATTCAAGACCACCCTGGGCAACTTGGTGAGACCTCATAAAAAAAATTAGCCAGGCGTGGTGGCTCATGCCTGTAGTTCCAGCTACTTGGAAGGATGAAGTGGAAGGATCACCTGAGCTCAGCAGGTCGAGGCTGCTGTGACTGTAAGGATGCCACTACACTCTAGCCTGGGCAACAGAGTGAGACTTCGACTCATAAAAAAAAAAAAATGTACACGATGACATTGCTAGTTTATGTATTACTATACTGTATCTTTTATTGTTATTTTAGAGTGTACTCCTTCCACTTATTTTTTAAAAGTTAACTGTAAAACAGCCTTAGGCAAGTCCTTCAGGAAGTATCCCAGAAGAAGGCATTGTTGTCACAGGAGATGATAGCTCCAGGCATGCTGTTGCCCCTAAAGACCTTCCAATGGGACAAGGTGTGGAGGTGGAAGATAGTGATACCAAGTGTAGGGCTAGACTAAAGTGTGTGTGTGTCTTCATTTTTAAAAAAGTTTAAAAAGTTAATTCATAATAAATTTTAAAATAGGAAAAAGCTTATAGAGTAAGGAGATAAATATGGAATATATATTTTAACAGCTATACCATGTGGTTTTCTTTTGAGTTAAGCACTATTACAAAAAAGAAAAAAAGGTTTTTAAAAAATTAAAAACCACTGCACTCCAGCCTGGGCGAAGGAGTGAGACTCCAACTCAAAAAAAAAAAAAAAAAATTAAAAAGTTTATAAGGTAAAAAAGTTATAGTAAGCTAAGGTTAATTTATTATCAGAGAAAGAAATTTTAAAATAAATTGAAACCCAAGTGTACAGTGTTTGTAAAGTCTACAGTAGTCTACAGTAATATACTAGGCCTTCTCATTGACTCACCCACTTATTGACTCATCCAGAGCAACCTCCAGTCTTGCGAGTTCCATTCATAAGTGTCCTATACAAGTGTTATCATTTTTTGATACCATATTTTTACTATGTTTAAGCATGTTTAGATATACAAATACCAGTCTGTTGCACTTGCCTATGGTATGAGTAGAGTAACACACTGTACAGGTTTGCAGTTTAGGAGCAATAAACTATACCATACAACCTAGGTGTATAGTGGGCTAGATCATCTAGGCTTGTGTAAGCACATTGTGATGTTTGCACAAAGACAAAATTGCCTAACAATGCATTTCCTAGAACGTATCCCTGTTAAGTGACACACGACTGAAGTTGGGATCTCTACTTGCCTGGAAAGAGAACGTAAGCTACTTATTTACTTATATAAGAAAGATGGATAAAGGAAATATTAGTGATCTAGGAAGTATCCAATGGTGAGATAGCAAAAATGACTCAGCAGGAAATTAATTCTATAATAAAATCAGTTCAGGAGGTCATTTTTGTAGGAAAGTAAAATCCATAATGCCCAGCAATAATGTTAAGTTATTTGCCTATTCATATGAATTTTCTTTTTTTTTTTTTTTTTGAGTTGGAGTCTCACTCCGTCTCCCAGACTGGAGTGCAGTGGCTGCTCCCGGCCACCGCAGCCTCAACCTGTTGGGCTCCGGTGATCCTTCCGCCTCAGCCTTCCAAGTAGCTGGAACTACGGCGTGCGCTACCACGCCTGGCTAATTTTTTTTTTTTTTTTTTTGATTTATTGTAGAGATGAAGTCTCACCAAGTTGCCCAGGCGGGTCTCGAACCCGCGGGCTCAGGCAATCCACTCACCTCAGCCTCCCAAGGCGTGGGATTACAGGCTGAACCACCGAGCCTGGCTCATATGAATTTTCTTAATCTCTGGTTAGAAAAGTGTACTTAAAATATTGAATATTTTGAAAATTAATTCCTTTTTTCTCACTGATGCCGTTAAAAAATTAGTAACAATGTACAATGGGACTGCAATAAGAACAATAATGATAATAACTACCAACATTTATTATTGCTAACATTTATTGGCAACATTTAAAGACACATAGGGTCATTAAAGAATATGTGTGGTCTTATGAAGACCTCTGTCATGTTTCCATTTTCTCTGCTAAGTCTCTGCAAACATGTTTCTATAAGGACAGCATAAGTTGAGCACTGTTATATAAGAAATAATGAATATTGATTGCATACTACTACTAAATGACCTACAGGCATGATCGACTTAAATACTTTCTGTGTATTTTTAACAATTTGATCCTGTACTACTTCTCTACTAGTACTAAAATCATCTCTGTCCTATTCCAGTTAAGGCTTTATTATCGTTTCTGCAATTTTCCACCTTCCGGAAGTTTTCTCCTTGAGGTTCCCAATATCCTGTAAGTACTGTCCCAGAAGATCCATTCCATCAGTTCACTAGACATGCCTAGGCAAGTCCCAACCTCAGTAGTGAATGCAGCTTTCCCGTCAGTACCTCTACCAGAGGAGGGAAAAAGGGAGAAAAGAAATGTTATGGAATTGCTTGTATTCCTAAACCTTCAAAATGTGTATGCGAAAAGAAGACGTGATAGAATAAGGGTTGTAGCCCTGGATGTAAAATTAAGCTGGATTGCCATCTGTTAATAAATACTTCCACTTTCTTGCTGCATTTAATGCTTCCTATTACTCCATTATTTTCTTTGGAACAGACTGAAGCAACCATTCCTTGAGTCAGGTATTCTCAGTGTTGGTTTATAGGAAACATTTCACCTGAGTCACTTTTTGTTTCCCTATCTGCCATTCCCCACTGTCTTACCAATGAAAGGGGAGGTGCTTATTATGTACACTCAGATAATAAATTCCTTGGGTGACTATTTAGTATGAAAGTTAAAATTACTGTTTCTGGAAGCAGATTGTTTCCAAATTTTGCTTTGACACCAGTTGCGAGATCTTTGGCAAGTTACTTAATCTCTCTGAACCCCAGTGTCCTCACATTTAAAAATGGGGTTATTAATAGTAGCTACTTCGTAGGGTTGTTATAAGGATAGAGTGAGGTTTTATATATTTAATCACTTAGAACAATCCTGGCACATTGTAAGTACTATATAAGTGTTAGTTGTATACGAGTGTAGGTATTATCGTTAGTGAGTGCAGGTATTATATCTTTCTGAATTATATTCTCTTTGCTACCATCTCTGACACCTAGCATATTGTTTTGCCTATGATAAGCTTTCAGTAAACGTGGAATAAATGATGAATAACTATCAACAAGTCCAAGATAGGAGATGAGACAAAGATTCCCCCCGTTCTTTAAGCTGTCCCAATAAAACAGTATTTTTGAAATAGTTTTATATCTTTTATTAATTAATCTTGTATCATACCAGTGTTTCAGTTAAGAGTCTAAATAAGCTGTGTCTGCCTCTGAGTCACTCTACAGTCAAGGGTAGGTATCGTGAGGACAGTGCAGTCACATTGACCTGCCACATACTTCTCTGAAGTCACATGCCAGCATTGTGACATAAGCAAGAATGCACGTAACCTCTTTTTTCCACCCGTTCAAAGTTCTTTGTGGGGACTAAGTTCAGAAGATGTCACTTCCTCCATAAACTAGCTTCCCAGAGACTGTCTCCTACAAAACTAGAAGCATGCTAGTCCCAGTTGAACTATACAAAGAGCGAACCGGCACAGGCTCTCCAAGAACCAGCTTCGTTCGCAACTGCCAGAAGGTACAGTAACAGTTAGAATCAAAACTTCACCTAGACTCTCTAGTGTAAGGCCTGACAACTCCTAACTGCATCTCAGTTTTCACTTCAGTGAAGCTGCTCCTATTTCCACTGAAGTTTCTTGGAGATTAAAAATATATATATAGTATAAATCTTTGTACCTTTGCATTTCTCATAATGTCTGGCAGCTTTTTACATATCAGAGAGATGCTCAGTTAAGTACTGATAAACTCAATGACTAAAGACTACATACTTTATCAAATATAAACCAACATACAAACACAGCTCATCAGCTGGATATAATACAGTCCTGAGGCAATATCATCCATATATTACTTTACATTATCATGTCATGATACATAACCTTTCTTTCTACACTTTGGCATGGGATATACCTGGAAAGACCTTAATCACTATTTCTATCTTTTGGTTCCCAAAATGAACATGAGCAGAGGAAGTGTTAGGCTTAGGTAATATTCTGTGCCCTAAAAGTGGGGGGGGGGGGGGGGAAATGGCCATGAGACTCGTTAATTAAAAACCAAAAACAGTAATATACCTTTTCTTTGGTTGCAATGTTATAAATAACCAAAATTTCCCCAAGTGTAGACTCCTAACTTTATTAAAGAGGTTAACTTTTCTCTTTCAAAAAATTCTAATGAAATTATCGTGCTCCAATATTTCTCTTTTCATTTTCTCCAAGATGGAAGTGTCTAAATCACAATTGAGGTTTAATTGCACAGATTATCCCGATTAACTCTGGAGTAATGTAAGGCTTTAGTAAAACTCTAGTGTGGGAGAGAAAAACAACAGTATTCTTATTCTAGAACTAGGGTCAGTAATAACCTTTTCATGCCCAAGTGAGTCAAACAGAGTTAATTGGTGTCTTCCAGCCAGCAGTGGCAGAGCTAAAGCATGACTGTGAGAAGGACAATACAGGGAGGCAGAGCAGGAATGGAAATAAGTAACACAAGGAAGATGGGAGATATAGATGGATTAAAAGAAGGAACTACCCTCAGGGGTCAGCAGTTTTTTTAAATCCCACTCTACTGATTAATCCAAGTTCATAGATATAAAAAACTATGAGGAAGAGAAAAAGAAAAGGGAATGGATGAGATGGAAAAGATTACTGGGAGTAAAAAAAAAAAAAAAAAAAGAAAGGAAGAAAGACCATCTGGTGGAGAGCAATAGAGCATAACATGAAATTGCCTTAGGTACCAAAGCTCACTGATCTATTCTAGAATCTTCGTCCCACTTGAGACAATAACCTAGTTCTAGTCCAGTTCCACTCCAATTGTGAGGACTTGTCCTTTTTTGATGGTCAAGAATTACACATGTTTTGTTTATGATGAGATATGAAGAGATATGAATTTATTTAAAGCTATTACCTGTATAAGACAAGCAAAATCCTTTATCTTCCTTCTACTCAATTATGTTTATTCAACACTACACTCATTTCTTGTACTTTAATAGGCTGTATGTATAAGAAATGGACCGGAGGCTCCTAACCACATTTTCTTTTTTGAAGCAAATTTCTTAGAGACAGAAAAAATTTTAAAAATTGGCCCAAATGGGACTTAAGCCACTTAGCTTCTATCTACAGAGAAACATTAAGCAAATTTAACCAAGGGGTCTGAGGACCAAACAAATAAATTAATTCAAAAAAGACATATCAAAATATATATTTGTAGTGTTATAACAAAACAATACAAAAGTATTATGTCTCTAAAGCTATCACTCTAACTTTGGGGGTTTATTTTTCTGTCCGGAAATTTAGCTACACAATTTGTTAATAAATATTGCACATGGCATGTACAGGTAGAATTATGGAGGAAAGCAGTTATTGAATTGGGAAGAATGATATAGTATGTAATGCCATACATTTTTTTCATAAATATATTGGCAGTTGTCTTAGTCTACTCAGTATGCCATAATGAAAAACCACAGCCTGGATAACTTAAACTCCAGAAATTTACTTTCTAACATTTTGAGAAATGGAGAGGTATAAGATCAAGTTACTAGCTGATTTGGTTCCTGGTGAGGCCTCCGCTTCTGGCTTGCAGATAGCTATCTTCCTGCTATGTCCTCATGAAAAAGAAGCGGAGAGGGGAGAGGGATGTGGGAGAGGAGAGGGGAGGGGAAAGGAAGGGAGGGGAGGGAAAAGGAGAGAGAGGAGAGGAGAGAGAGAGGG
Organism: Tarsius wallacei; assembly: GCA_963574415.1. NCBI lineage: Eukaryota > Metazoa > Chordata > Mammalia > Primates > Tarsiidae > Tarsius > Tarsius wallacei. The sequence continues at coordinate 23,187 of CAUYQG010058976.1, read as the reverse complement.
AGGGCTAACAAGCTCTCTGATGTCTATTACAAGGGCACTAATCTCATCATGAGGGCCCCACTCTTATGACCTCATCTAATTCTAATTACCACCCAAAGGCCTCGTATCTAAAACCATTGCTAGGGGGATTAGGGCTTCAACTCATGCACTTTGAGGGGACACAAACATTCAGTCTATAATGGCAATTTTAAAATATGTACTATTCCAGTTCTAGATAACATGGAGTAAGCTCACTCCACTCTGTCTTTTTCATTGACTGTAGCTATAAAACCTAGATAGAATGCATGAAACAGCTACTTGAAGACTCTGGAAGACACAAAATAGCAGGTGGACTGGGGAAGAAGACCAGGATTCAAAAGTACTACTGAACAAGGAGTGATTTAGAGAGAGAGAGAGAGAGTGAGTGAGTGAGAGAATCTCCCCAAGAGAAACCCTCTAGTTCTGATTCAAGGGGCAGGAAAAGCATCTTCCAGTACTCAGAGAGTGGGGGAGAAATGTGCCATTTTTTTGTTCTTTCATTCTCCATTCTCTAGTGCTCCAGGCCCCAGGAACTTCTACCAACCAGCAGTGGCAGTGACTGTAATGGCAGTGGGGAATCAACATTTCTAAGGGAGGGAAACTTTATTCTACAGAGAAGCTGGGGCCTCAGGAAAGTGGGACAAACACCAGTTGCTATTGTTCCTCTGTGTTCTCCCTCTGCTTGACTCCGTACACGGTGCAGTTCCAGAAAGTACACAGCAGAGCAGGGTGACTAAAGCACTAGCTTTCTGGCTTTACCAGAGATCATGTAGAGGGAAGGACTCTGAAAAAGAACAGTTAAGTTGATTATAACCTAAGTTCACCCTCAAATTGTACATAAGGGATCTGATAATACATTATATGTATACCAAAGACTTTGAGACTGAACTGAAGGAAGTCCACCACACAGGTTCCAAGATGACCACTGAGTGGGTAGTAGATACAGAGATCCCAATAGCATGCAAACAGAAAATTCTGTATGAAAACAGAATTGACATCGAAACCGCAATCCACAGAAAGTTGGTTGGAATTTGTGGCCTGAACCCAAATAGGTCTATTACCTGCTAAAACAAAAATATCAGTATTCCATATAGGATTTAAACAAAACCCAGAGTCTTATATTAAATGTCTGGGATACAATTCAAAATTATTCAGCAAACAAAGAACCAGGAAAATCTCAACTCACATGAGAAAAAACAATAGAAGTCAACAGTGGGATGACACGGATGCTGAAATTAGCTGACCACTGCTTTAAAGTAGTTATTTGAAAAGTGTTCCATAACATAAAGAAAAATGCTCTTGAAAATAATGCAAATACATAAAAGATAATAAAAAATAACTAAATTGAAATTCAAAACTGAAAAATACAATAACAGAAATAAAGAACTCATTATATGGGCTTAATTACAGAATGGAGAAAACCAAGGAAAGAGTCAGTGGATTTGAAGAGAAGGCAACAGAAATTATCCCATCTGAACTACAGAGAGCAAAAATAATGAGAATAAAATAAGTGGGATCTCAGGGACTAGTGGGAAAATTCCAAAATATCTAACATTCATGACATTGAAGATCCAAAAGAATAAAAAATACAATGCAGTAAAAAGATATTTGAAAAAAAGCTAAATATTTCTCAAATTTGGTTAAAAGGAACATAAACTGAAAGTTTCAAGAAACTTAGAAAATTCCAAACAGGAAATACTCAGAAAAATTCATGCCCAACACATCACAATCAAACAGCTGAAAACCAAAGACAATAAAAATTCTTAAAAGAAGGTAGAAAAAAATGACACAACACTTACTGGGAAAAAACAATTCAAATCACTGTAGATTTCTCATCAGAAACCATGGAGGGTAGAGTTAAGTGGAACAATTTACAGTGCTGAAAACAAAACAAAACAGAAAACCTGTCAACTCAGAATTCTATGTCTAGCATACATATCCCTCATGATTGAATGTGAAATAAACACATTCTCAGGGGGAAGGAAACAAAGATTATTTGTTATTAGCATGCACTAAAGAAATTTCCTCAGACAGGAGGAAAAGACTCCATTAAAAAACTTGGTACATAAAGAATAAAGAAGGAACAACAAACATAATAAATGTCTAGGTAAGTATAATAGACTATTTTCATCTTGATTTCCTTAAAATTTGTTTCATATTTGAAAGCAAAAATGATAACATTGTCTGATGGGGTTTCCGATGTATGTAAATACGATACATAGGAAAACTACAAACCAAAGAGGGGAGGGTAAAGTGATCTAAATGATGACAAAATTTGTTATATTCTACTTGAAGTTATAAAATATTACTTATTTAATTTATTCTAAATAGATTGTGGGGAATTAAATATTTATATTTTAATTCCAATCATTAAAACCATTTTTACAAAAACATGCAGTCAGAAACACAACATATTATATACAGACTTTTTAAAATCTCCAAATGCCCCAAAAGAAGACAGAAAAATAAAAAGAGAAAATGAAACCAGCACAAAACAAGTAAAATAAGATGGTATAACTAGATGCAAATATATCCATTATAACATTAAATGAAAATGACCAAAAGATGTCAATTAAAACAGACTGGAAGAATGTATACAAAGGACATGACTGGGCTATATCTGTGTCTAAAAAAGAACTCAATTCAAATATATTAATATAGATATGTTAAAAATAAAAAGGCAGAAAATATATGCCATATGAGCGCTAACCAAAGCAAAATGAGAATAGTTATGTGAATATCAGACAAAGCAGACATCAGAGCAAAGAAAATTATCAGATAATTGAATCAAAAACTAACAGAATTGAAAAGAGAAACAGACAAATCCACAATTGTATTTGGAAACTTCAACACTCCTCTCTCAGTAATGGATGAAAGTAGTAAACGCAAAATCAGCAAAGATATAGAAAAACTGAACAATATCATCAACTCAACAGGACCTAGCAGATATTTATAAAATATTCCACCCAACAACAGTGGAATACATATTATTTTAAATATACATGGCACAGTCACCAAAACAGACAATATTCTGGATCATAATACCAGCCTAAAAAAAAAAAAGTAAAAGAATTGAAATCCTACAAAGTATGCTCTTTAGTCATAATAGAATTAAACTAGAAATAAATAACAAAAATAAAAGGAAAATTTCCAAACATTTACAAACAGCATACTTCTAAGTAATCTGTGGGTCAAAGAGGAAGTCAGAAGGAAATTTTTAGAGATAAGGTCTCACTCTGTTGCCCAGACTGGAAGACAGTAGTGTGATCATAATTCAGTGTAACTTCAAACTCCTGGGCTCAAGTGATCTTACCATCTCAGTCTCTTTAGTGACTACAGGCATGTGTCACCATGCCCAACTAATTTTTTTTAAATTTTCTCTAGACATAGGTCTTTCTATGTTGCCCTGGATGGTCTCAACTCCTGGCCTCAAGTGATCCTCCAACCTCAGCCTCCCAAAGTGCTGGAATTACAGGTATGACCTATAGTACTCAGCCAGGAAATGTAAAAATATTTTGGACAGAATGAAAATGAAAACACTAGGCCAGGCACGTTGGTTCATGCCTTAATCCCAGTACTTTTGGTGGTCCAGATAGGATTGCTTGAGCCCAGGAGTTTGAGACCAGCCTGAGTAACACAGAGAGATCTCTCTCATCTCTACAAAAAAAATCAAAAAATTAGCTGGGTTTGGTGCTGTGCACCTGTAGTTCCAGCTATTAGAAAGGCTGAAGTGGGAGGATCACTTGAGCCCAGAAGTTTAAGGCTGTGGTGAGCCATGACTGTGCCACTGCACTCTAACCTGGACAGCAGAGTGACACTCTGACTCAAAGCAAAAACAAAAACAAACAAAAAAACACAACATATCAAAATTTGTGGAATTAGGAGTCAGCTAAAACAACGCTTAGAAGGAAATGTATAGCATTAAGTACTGATATTGAAAAAGAAGAAAGGTCTCATATCACTAATTTTTTAAGAAACTAAAAATAAATAATAATAAACCCAAATCAAGCAGAAAGAAGAAAATAAAAAAGCTAAGAGAGGAAATAAATACAATTAAATAAAAACAGAAAATCAATAGAGAAAAATCAATAAAACAAAAAATGGTTCTTCGAGAAGATCAATAAAATTCACAAATCTCTAGCAAGATCCTTTTTTTAGTTAATCTTTTTAGAGATTTTTGAATGAAAGAGAAGATAACACTACAGACCCTGTAGGTATTAAAAAGATAATAAGGAGCCAGGTATGGTGGCTCATGCCTGTAATTTCAGCATTTTGGGAGGCAGAGGCGAGAGTATTTCATGAGCCCAGGGATTGAAGTCCAGCCTGGGCAACTTGGCAACTACTTGTCTCTACAATAAACCAAAAAATTAGCTGAGCGTGGTGGTACACACATGTAATACCAGCTACTTGGAAGACTGAGGCAGAAGGATCACATGAGCCCAGCAAATTGAGGCTGCAGTGGCTGTGAGCATGCCACTGTACTCCAGCCTGGGCAACAAAGTGAGACTTCAACTCAAAATAATAATAATAATAATAATAATAATAATAATAATAATAATAATAAGGGACTGCTATGCACAACTAAACACACATAAATATAACAATCTAGGAGAAATGGACTAATTCCTAGAAAACAAACTTACCAAAACTCACAAAAGAGGAATTAGGTAACCTGAAGAATCTTTACCTTTACAGAAATTGAATTCATAATCCAAAACTTTTCAATAAATTTTTTCAGGCTGAGATGGTTACACTGTGAAAGTCTATCAAACATTTAAAGATAAAATAGTACCAATTCTACATGAATTCTTTCCAGAAAATAAAAGAAGAGGGAACATTTACCAACATGTTTCTAAAACCAGCATTATCCTGATACCAAAGCCAGACAAAGATACTACAAGAAATATCTGTCTTGAACATTGATACAAAAATCTTCTACACAATGTTAACAAATTGAATCCAGTAGTATATAAAAAAATTATACACCATGACCAAATAAGAGTTATTTTGAAAATGCAAGGCTGGTTCAATATTCAAAAGATCAATTAATGTAATCCACCATATTACTAGACTAAGGAGGGAAAACTACATAATTATATCAATTGATTGAGAAAAAGCATTTGACAGAATTCAACATCCACTTAGATTTTTTTAAAGTCTCAGCAAAGTAGGATAGAAGGGAACTTCCACCACATCATAAAAGTCATGTACAAAAAAGCCAACATCTAATATTATACTTAGTGGTAGACTAAATGCCTCCCTCTAAGATCAGGAACAAGGTAAGTGTGTCTTCACTCACCATTGTTATTTGACATTATATTGGAATTATAGGCAGTGTAACAAGGCAACAAGGTAAAAGGCATATCGATTTGAAAGGAAGAAATAAAACTATTTCTATTTGCAGATGACATGATTGTTTACATAGGAACCCAAAGAAGTGATCCCCAAAATTCTTAGAACCGAGTTAAATAAAGTCACAAGACAAAAGGTAAACACATAACAACTGGAAATAACTAATATTTTTAAAACGATACCATTTACAATAGCTCCAAAATATTGAAATATATATACATTTAACAGATCATGAACAAGATATGTGTGCTGAAAACTACAAAACATTAATGAAAGACATTTTAAAAACCTGAATAAATGGAGAGACATACTGTGTTCAAAACTGGAGGACTGCTCGTGTATAGTAGTACACATCAGTAGTCCTAGCCCCACGCAGGAGGCTGAGGCAAGAGGACTGCTTGAACCCAGGAATTCTGGGCTATAGTGCACCTAAGCTGATTAGGTGTCTGCACTAAGTTCAGCATAAATATGGTGATCTACGAGCGGGGATCTTCGGATGCCTAAGGAGGGGTGCTTTGTCCCTGCTAGGACATGAAGCAAGTCTGTAGTGAATAGCCGCTGTGAATAGCCACTTCACTCCAGCCTGGACATGATAGCTAGACTTTACCTCTGAAACAAACAAAACTGGAAGACTGAACTCCCCAAACTGATCTACAGTTTAGTTCAGTTCCATTAACTATTCCAGCAGATTTTTTATAAATGTAGGCAAGCTGATTTGAAAATTAATATAGAAATTCGAAAGAACTAAAAAAGCCAAAATAAGCTTGAAAAGCAAGAAAAAGTTGAGGAATCAAACTATGATTTTGTTATAAAGTTAGATTAATCAAGACAGTGTGGTATTGATGAAGGTTAGAGACTTGGATCAGTGGATCAGAATGAACGGCCTGGAAACAAACCCACATAAACATGGCAAATGGATTTTTGACAAAGGTCCAAAGGATAATCTTTTCAACAAATGATACTGAATCAATTCGACATTCTTATACTAAAAATTGAAACTCAACCTTAATCTCATGTCTTATACAAAAATTAACTCAAAATGTATTATACATCTAAAGGTAAAAATCTAAGCAACTTTTAAAAGAAATCTTTAGGGAAAATCTTTATAACATGGAATTAGGCAAAGAGTTCTTATACAACACAAAAAGAAAAATAATTGATAAATTGGACTTCAACACTTAATATTTTGCAAAAGACACTGGTAACAGAATGAAAAGACAAATTACAGACTAGAAGAAAACATTTGCAAATCTCATGTCTGATAAAGGCCTTGTATTTAAACTAAGTAAATAATTCTCAAAACTCAACAGTAACAAAACAAACAACCCAATTTAAAAGTGGGCAAAAGACTTGAACAGACACTTCACCGAAGTGGATAAATGGATGGCAAATAATCTCATGAAAATATGTTAATATAAGGCCAGGCTTGGTGGCTCAGCCTGTAATCCCAGCACTTTGTGAGGCCGAGGCGAGTGGATTGCCTGAGCCCGTGGGTTCGAGACTCGCCCAGGCAACTTGGCGAGACCTTGTCTCTACAATAAATAAAAAATCAGCTGGGCGTGGTAGCGCGCACCTGTAGTTCCGGCTGCTTGGAAGGCTGTGGCAGAAGGATCACCAGAGCCCAGCAGGTCGAGGATGCGGTGGCCAGGAGCGTGCCACTGCACTCCAGTCTGGGTGACATTTTTAGACTCAAACTAAAAAAAAAAAAAAAAAAAGAAAGAAAAAGAAAATATGTTAATATAATTAGTCATTAGGGAAATCCTAATTAAAACTGCAATGAGATACTTATTAGCATAAGTAAAATAAAAATACTGGTAATAATAAGAGCTGGTAAGAATGAAGAACAAATGGAATGCTTATACATTCTTATGGAAATGCAAAGTGATACAGCCACTGTAGGAAAACAGTTTGATAGTTTCTTAGGAAATCTAAAAAAAAAAAAAAAAAAGCCCTGATCATATGATGTAGCAATTCTACTCCTACTTACCCAAAGGAAATAATAACTTCTATTAACTCAAAAACCTGCACTCAAATGTTTATATCAGCTCTATTCATAATTACCAAAAATTAGAAACAACCGTATATCCTTCAGTGAGTAAAGGGATAAACTATGGTATATCTATACAATGAAATACTGCTCAACAATCAAAAGCAATGAATAATTGATACATAAAACATTTTGGAGGAATCTCAAAGGCATTATGCTAGTAAAAAAAAAAAAAAGCCAGTCTCAAGGCTTAAAGACTGTATGATTTCATTTATACGACATTCTCAAAAAACACAGACTTATACTGATGAAGAACAGATCCGTGGTTCCAGGTGTTGGGGTGTGGAGGAGAGCAGCTACAAAAAGATGATACAAGAGAGACTTTTTAGAGTAATCAAACTGTTCTGTACCTGACTGTGGTTGTATTTATATGAATCTCTTATTCTATTAAAATTCATATAACTGTACACAGTTCACTTTACTGTATGTTAATTTAAAAATAAGATACATTGCTACTTTAGTATTCAGAAACAACTTTTATCAGAATAAGCACATATCAAAAGATAAACATTTAGAGGCATTCACCAATTCCTTCTTCATTGTCTAGTTGAAATACAAAATGCAACATTATGAGACGCCTTATCTTGCTTAGAATAAAGCTATGTCATCTACACTCAGCATTTTGTATTCTCATATATCAAAACCACAGCAGCTCAAAAGATATTCTCTAATAGTGCTTTCGTAAAGCTTAGAGGCTTTGGATCCAACAGCACTAATTCATCATGCTTTTCTTGCTTGTAAGAAGCCATATCAGTTCATGCCACAGAATTTTTTACAAATTTGGGAACAAGGCAAGATGAGTGTGAAAGCAGCTCTAGAAGTAGACAGTCTAGTTCAAATCCTGGCTTTAGCACTTACTATTTGACCTTGAACAGATTACTTTCCCTTTCTGTGCCTCAGTTTCCTTATCTGAGGATAGTGGTAGTACTTACCACATAGGTTTATTATGAGAATTGTATGAGTGAATATTTGTAAAGCACTTAGGATGACAGCTAACACATACGAAATGCTATATAAGTGATGTTAAATAAAATGTATTTAGGGGCCGGGCGTGGTGGCTCAAGCCTGTAATCCCAGCACTTTGGGAGGCCGAGGTGAGGGAATTGCCTGAGCCCATGGGTTTGAGAACAGCCTGGGCAATTTGGTGAGACCTCCTCTCTACAATAAATTGAAAAATTAGCCGGGCATGGTAGTGTGTACCTGTAGTTCGGGCTACTTGGAAGGCTGAGGCAGAAGGATTGCCTGAGCCCAGCAGGTCGATACCGGGGTGGCCATGGGTGTGCCACTGCACAGCCTGGATGACAGAGTGAGACTCTGACTCAAAAAAAAAAAAAAAAAGTTATGGGGGAAAGATTTAGGTTCAGTAAAAGGAAGAAATAACACTGAAGTCCTCAGAACATGGAATGAGCTACACGAGCAGTTAGTGAATTCCATGTCACCAGAATGTTCAAATAGACTCAATGATCACTTGGTGGGACAATTATGATTACACCAACCACATGTCTTGAAAGCTTGTTATGTCTGTCCCAGTTCCTTTACATTCATTATCTTCAATCCTGTAACCAACCCTATACTGTAGACAGTATCCCCGTTTTATAGATGAGGAAGCCAAGGCTCAAAGAGGTTAAATAAGTTGCTCAAAATATACAGTTAAGTAACAAAGTTGTGATTTTATCCAAGTCCTCTAATTTCATAGCACACATTCTTTCTACAGTCTGCACTACCTTTGGTTGAAGAGTCAGTGACATTCAGCATTCCTTTCAATCCTGAGAGTCTGTGATTTTTGAAATTATATCTTCTAGCCGGGCGTGGTGACTCACGCCTGTAACCTCAGCACTTTAGGAGGCAGAGGCGAGAAGATTGCCTGAGTCCAGTGGTTTGAGACCAGCACGGACAACTTGGCAAGACTTCGTCTCTACAATAAATCAAAAAATTAGCCGGGCATGGTGGCACGCGCTTCTGGTCCCAGCTACATGAAAGGCTAAGGCAGAAGGATTGCCTGAGCCCAGCAGGTTGAGGCTGCAGTGGCCATGAGCATGCCACTGCACTCCAGCCTGGACAACAGAGTGAGACTCAGACTCAAAAAAAGAAAAAAAAGAAAAAGAAATGATAACTTCTTAGATATAGATCCAGATTTTCCCTAACCTTTCCTATAAAACTGAAGCAAGTCTTTCTCTGGGGAAAAGATAACATGTGTCTTACTTTTCTTAATGTTGGCTTGTTACTTCTATGAGAGAGATGTGTTACAAGTCAACACACTGCTCAGTATGTTAATAAACAATGGAATTAATAACAAATTGGACTATGTAGAATAGGTATGGAGTTTCTTACTTCTGAATTTACTTTCTAGAGAGTGAGATTTAAAAATGAAATGTTATTTCTCTTAATAAAAGTAGTAAATAAACATTAATATAAATAAATCTACGTTCTTACCTCTCTGGTCTTCCCCTTTGGCCAACTTCCAATTAAAATATGATTCAACTATGTGAGCGTTCTCAGAATTTGTTACAACGATCTCTCAGTATCCAAGAGTGGGGATGGTTACATTCCTGTAAAGTGCCAGGTTAGGTAAAACCTTCATTGGCAAGTTCAAGAAAATAGGGAATTTACAAGGGAATAAAGCAATAAAAATTGATAATAAAATCTCCCTCAATTGTTCACAAGCTAATGTTCCGAAAGTCATAACTGGTGTAAAAGATGGGGTTTATCTTGTATTAACCACACTTCTTTTTTAAACTTAGGATCCAACTTTTACTATATTGATATCTGACACTTCTTGCATTTGCTTTCTCATTGGTATCATTTTTTGCAAGCCTTGACAACATTCTTAGTAGCCAGCTGGTCCTTCTACAAATGAAGGGCATGATTTTTTCTAGGCCCAGTCTCCTATTGTTACTCTCTGTTCATTATGTATGGAGAGTGGGAGGATGGAGGCATCGTTTGACTCTTCCTTTCATGAAAGAGTTCTCTGTAGTATGCTATGCTGTTTGATAGCATTTACCCACAGGAGAACATTTCTCAAAATCAGAGTAAATCTTCTCAAACAGTGCCACTGCTTTATCAACTAAGTTTATGTAATATTCCAAATCCTTTGTTGTCATTTCAATGATATTCGAGCATCTTCATCAGGTTCCTCAAGGAACCACTTTCTTTGTTCATCATAACAAGTAACTCCTTATCCATTCAAGTTTTATCAGGAGATTGCAACAATTCAGTCACATCTTTAGGCCTCACTTATAATTCTAGTTCTCTTACTATTTTTACCATATCTGCAGTGACTTCTTCCACTAATGTCTTATGCCCCTCAAAGTTATCCAAAGGTTGGAACCAACTTCTTCCAAACAACTGTTAATTTTGATATTTTGACTTCTTTCCATAAATTATGAATGTTCTTTTGTGTGTGTGTGTGCGTGTGTGTGTGTTGGAGTCTCACTCTGTCTCCGAGACTGGAGTGCAGAGGCATGCTCCTGGCCACCACAGCCTTGACCTGGGCTCTGGCAATCCTTCCGCCTCAGCCTTCCAAGTAGCTGGAACTATAGGCATGCGCTACCATGACCGGCTAATATGAATGTTCTTAATGGTATCTAGAGTGGTCAATCCTTTCCAGAAATTTTTCAATTTACTTTGCCTAGATCCATCAGAGGAATCACTATCTATGGCAGTTATAGCCTTACAAAATGTATTTTTTTTAAATGTGACTTGAATCTTAGGCAACTTAGCAAGACTTTATCTCTACAGAAAATCAAAAACTTATCTGCATGGTGGTGACCTTCTATAGTACCAGCTACTCAGGAGACTGAAGTAGAAGGATTGCCTAAGCCCAAGAGTTCAAGGCTGCAATGAGCTATGATCAGACCACTGCATCCCAGCCTAGGCAACAGAGCAAAACCCCATTTCTAAATAAATAAAATTAACTGACTTAAAATTTGAAATTATTCCTTATAGCCTGCAGAGTGAATGTTGTGTTGGCAAGCATGAAAACAACATTAATCTCTTTGTACATCTCCATCGAAGCTCTTGGGTGACTAGGTGAATTGTCAATGAACAGTAATATTTTGAAAGGAATCTTTTTTTTTTTTCTGATAAGTAGTTCTCAATAATGAGTTTTAAATATTCAGTAAACCATGCTGTAAACAAATGGGCTGTCACCCAGGGTTTGTGGTTCCATTTCTAACACAAGCAGAGTTGATTTAGGATAATTCTTACGAGCCCTAACATTTTCAGAGTGGCCAATGAGCATTGGCTTCAACTTAAAGTCACTGGCTGCATTAGCCCCTAACAAGAGAGAGTCAGCCTGTTCTTTGAAGCCAGGTATTGACTTCTCTCCAGAGGACTAAAAAAGTCTTAGATGGCATCTTCTTCCAATAGAAGGCTTTCTTGTCTACATTGAAAATCTGCTGTTTCACTTTCTTATTGTTCATGTGTTTACTTTTTCTTTTGCATTCACAGCTTGGTTTACTGACATAGAGGCCTTGCTCTTGACCTATTTCAGCTTTCAACATGCCTTCCTCACTAAGCTTGATCACATAGCTTTTGATTTAAAGTGAGAGACGTGTCATTCTTCCTTTCACTTGAACACTTAGAGGCCATTATAGGGTTATTAATTAGGTACCTAATTTCAATATTGTTATGTCTCAGGAAATAGGAAGGCCCAAGAGGGAGAGAGATGGGGGATATGGCTGGTCGATGGAACAATTAGAACACACACAGCATTTATCGCTACGTGTGTGGTTTATGGTGCCCCCAAACGATTATAATAGTAACTTCAAAGATCACCGATCACTGTAACAGATATAATAATAATAAAGTTAAAAATATTGTGAGAAGTACCAAAATGTGGCATAGAGACATACAAAGTGAACACATGTTAGAAAAATAGTGCCGACAGACTTGCTTGATGCAGGGTTTCCACGAACCTTCAATTCATAAAAAAATTGCAATATCTGTGAATTTCAATAAAGGGAAGCTCGACAAAATGAGGTATGCCTGTATGTCCCCACTGCTTAGCTTCTGAGATAAGAAGAGATCCAGTGTGTTCAGGGTGGTATGGCCGTAGACGAGGTATGCTTGTATTTCAGTTTCTGAGAAGAAGACCCAGAAAGGCTCCCTGAGGTGTGACAAGTCACGGAGCTGGCTCCTCTCATTTCATACTATCATGATTTAGAGTTTCTCAAATACTGCATAAATACTGAATAAAGCAGAATTGCATTAATTAAATTATTAAATAACTGTTTAGCATTATATCAATAGTATTATAGTAGTAGAATATTATGCTATATAAATAGTATTGCATTATAATATTTAGTAACAGGAAATAATACAATCATGTATTAAATACTGAATAAAACAGCAGTAATCTGCATCCTGCATGCTTCACACTATTTTGGCAAAGACTACATCTCTTCTTCACTTGCCTGACACACTACACTTGCAACGCTTTCCTATGTTGCGTACAGAAGCAGATTTTGAGTATGATCATTAAAGCAAAGTGTCATGGACTCTACCTTTCTATGGGATGAGGAGGAAACGGCGTATCCCCAGAGAGATTCTTAGTTGTTTTCTCTTTTTGGCTTATAATTACAGGTTCAGGTGCTGCAAATCTTTATGATTTATTTGAAGAAATATTACTCATCAAAACAAAACCCAATCATTGTATTCCATGCCTTTAGACACCATTGACTAACACTGTTTTATCTGTTTATTTTCAAGAGATTCCAGGAGGGAGTTAGAAAGTGAGCAAAGAGGCTTCTTCAATATCAGCTGTGATGACAATATGATGGCAAACTATAAAAAGCCAGTTTTTCTAATATAGGTAGGATTAAGTGATGAATGGACTGGAGTGTGGAAGGTGGGACATAGTCCAATCAGAGGTTCAAGAATATCTAGACAGAATTCTAAAGTTGCTTTTAGCCAGCTGATAATTTATTAGCATCTCTTCAACTTTTCATACACTATAAGGGAATAAAACACTGTTAGGGACTCAGCCTCTTTGTCTATTCTCAATTTACTATTCCCTTTTCTTATCCCTCATTAATCTGAGAACTCAGAAGACATAAAGAAATGGGTGTGGGCATGCCTCTGGCACTGGGTCTTGGGCATTCAAGGCTCTCAGAATGGTGCTGGTATTTAAACTTAATCAGCAGCAGGCTAGAAAGTAGAAAAGGTTTGTGAAACTCTATCAGGTCTACTATTTTGAAGATGAATGAGATTTTCAGTCCTGCCCATTTAGTATAAATTTGTTTTTGTACTTCTGTAACACAAGTTATATGCTTTGCTTTTTTTTCCCCTTAAACCCCTTTGTTTTGTTTTTCTGGTTCCAGATACAATGACAATAAAAATGAAGGGTGGAGGTGGGGGCGTTAAATTGGCTTGCTCTAGGTGAAAGGAGAAGGCTTAGTGGATACTTCATTCTCCAACGCCTAAGGTCAGCCAGCTATGCCCTTGCTTTTGCCTTTGGAAGAAGTACATTTGGTGTCTGGACAGGATATGTCATTTCTTTTGCCCAGTAAAACTCCCTCAATTTCAGGTATGTTTCTATGAGTTGTCTATAGCAAATATTTTTTAAAATGTTGTGCTCAAGTGAACAAAATTTGATATAAAGAATAACAGCTCTGATATTATGATAGTTCCCAGAGTAATAAGAATGCTGTGGTTTGCACAGAAAAGATAAGACATGCAAATTATTGATTTCTAAAATTTCAAGTCTGATTCAGCATGTCATCTTCATCTACTGAGCTAACTTCTTTTTCTTGTACTAAACTCACTCAGCAACCCAAGTAAAGAAGTTTCCCTAAGCAAAAAATGAACGGGATAAAATATGGGGCAAATCTCTAGCTTAAAAAAAAAATAAAGATCAACAGCTCTACCAGGACTCGCCTTTTTATAAGATGTTTTAGTCTTTAGGACTCCCTGAGAGCAAGGACTATACACTCAATAAATGGTTGTTATTAGACCGATGGGAAAAACAGTCAATATTGATGATAGTCTTCAGTGAACTGAGAAATATCCACACAGTTATTTTCATGGATTGATGAATATTTTAAACTTAATTATCTTGGGGTCATAAAGATGGACTCATAGGTTTTATATAACTATCATAAATGGTTTATAGACTACTAATCAGTAAGACTCAGCCAGAAGTGTATACTAAAATTGGGAACAAGAGAACCAAGAGATCAAAAGGACAGAAAGGCACAGCTTCTTCACAAGTCAGAGAAGATAAACATTTTAGACAAGACATCATGGTTGAAAATTAGAGAAGTCCAGTCCTCATGCAAACACAAAGGAGATATGAAAGGATCATTGGCCTTACAAGGCTGGGTGCAGTGCCTCACACCTATAATTCCAGCACTTTGGGAATGGAGGTAAGATGATTGCTGGAGCCCAGAAGTCCAGCCTGAACAACAGGGCAAGACCTCATCTCTACAATTAAAAAAAAAAAATTAACTGGACATGGTGGCATGAGCCAGTTGTTCCAGCTATTTGGAAGACTGAGGCAGAAGGATCTCCTGAGCCCAGCAGGCCAAGGCTGCAATAGCTAGAATCATGCCACTGCACTCCAGCCTAGGCAACAGAATGAGACTCTGATTAAAAAAAAAAAAAAGGTAATAAAATCATTGTCCTTACAGACTCCTGGGAATGAATGAGAGAATATCACTTCATAGTATAATGAAAATATCATCTGAGGAATTACACCAGCATGTTGATTGCGTACTTCCTAACAGTCAAGCATGGAGCTCAGCACTTTACACTGTCTCATTTAATTCTTAGTGAAAATCCATTGCATGCATACTGTTATTGTTCCAATATTAAATATAAAGAAACCAAGCCTAGGGCATAATCATAGCACTAGTAAGTAGTAGATTTTAAATTCAAACCCAGGTCTGTAAAAACTTTTTTTTTTTGAGTCAGGTCTCACTCCCAGACTGGAGAGCAGTGGCACTATCACAGGTCACCGCAGCCTTGACCTCCTGGGCTCAGACAATCCTTCTGAGTAGCTGGGACTGCAGGCCCACACAACTACGCCCAGCTAATGTTTTGATAATGTTTTTAAGTTCTAAAAATACGACGACTCCCTACATCATACTGGTTTCTGATAAATACGTCAGGAGCAGATCTGTCAAGACAGGACAATAACAAAATTATGGTCAGTAGAATGATTTGTTTCATATGTCTTACCTTTGGACAATTTGTCTTTCCTTCCTCTCCTTGCCTCCCACCCCCCAAGTTAGGTAAAATCTATAAGAATGGGGCCTGAAATGCCCTACTAAATATGTCAGATTTGGGGAAAAAGTTAAAATATTTGTTAAATCCAGCCAGGCTCGGTGGCTCAGCCTGTAATCCTGCGCCTTTGGGAGACTGAGGTGAGTGGATTGCCTGAACCCGCGGGTTCGAGACCCGCCTGGGCAACTTGGCAAGACCTCATCTCTACAATCTATCAAAAAAAAAAAAATTAGCCGGGTGTGGTAGTGTGCGCCTGTAGTTCCAGCTACTTGGAAGGCTGAGGCGGAAGGATCGCCGGAGCCCAGCAGGTCAAGGCTGCAGTGGCCGGGAGCGGTCACTGCACTCCAGTCTGGGCGACAGAGTGAGACTCCAACTCAAAAAAAAAAAAAAAAAAAAAAACTCTTTGCAAAGAAGAGTGGGCCCTTCTCCTTATTTATGCATTTGTTTTGTGGTTTTTGTTTTTGTTTGTTTTAAGACAGGGTCTCACTCTGTCGCCCAGGTCGGAGTGCAAGGGATGAGATCACAGCTCACTGCAGCCTTGACCTCCCAGGCTCAGGCAATCCTCCTGCCTCAACCTCCTGAGTAGCTGGGACTGCAGGCCTGGGCCATCACGCCTGGCTAATGTTTTGTTTTTTGGAGAGACGAGGTCTCACTATGTTGCCCAGGCTGATCTTGAATTCCTGGGCCCAAGCAATCCTCCTGACTTGGCCTCTCAAAATGCTGGGATTATAGACGTGAGCCACTGCACCCAGCCCTTTGTACTATTCTTACACCTTTTTGATAAATCTGAAATTTCAAGAGAATGTCATTAAAATAAATAAATGGCTACAGAAGTTTTATATTCATATATGTATATGAGCAGGGTTCATTCATTCCTGCATTCACTGTATTGAGCACCTGCTGTTTGCTGGGTGATTTTGCAAACAGGCAACAAGACAGAAATCCTTGTGCTTGTGGAGCTGAATGGAGAAAAAATAAATACAAAGAATAAACAAGGAAAATACATAGTGGGTCAGATGAGCCTAGGTGCGAAGGTGGAAACCAAAGCAGGGACAAAGAATGGAGGGTTTGGGCCGCTGGGAATGGGAGCCGGAAGGAGCCTGGTTATGCAAAACAGCAGCGCCCACCTCCCTCCCTGCCAGCCCCTCCTGAGAGCCACCTACCATCACCCCTTTTGGTTGAC
The DNA here is from genome assembly GCA_963574415.1 of Tarsius wallacei. Classification (NCBI taxonomy): domain Eukaryota; kingdom Metazoa; phylum Chordata; class Mammalia; order Primates; family Tarsiidae; genus Tarsius; species Tarsius wallacei. Next base: position 6,364 of record CAUYQG010058976.1, on the reverse strand, counting down.
TGGTTTTTTTAAACACCTAATTATTATGAATTCATAATAGTTATACATGTTGATGGGGTCTACGTGACATTTTGATGCCAGGGTTCAATGCGTAATGGGTAATCAGGGTATCCATCGCCCCTGGCATGTATCACTGCTGTGTGTCAGGAATGTTCCAGTTCCACTCTTCTGGTGACTTCGAAAATATGCCATCCACCCTTGTTAACTACAACTGCCCTGTGGTGCTGCCAAACTCCAGTGCTCATTCCTTCCATCTAACTATATTCGTTACCCATTAACTGTCACTCCTTTATTCCTCTCTCCCCACTACCCTTCCCAGCCTTGGTGACCATCATTCAACACCCCATCCCCATGAGTTTTTGTCGTTGTTGTTCCCATATATGAGTGAGAACACAAAGTATTTGTCTTTCTGTACCCTGGCTCATTTATTTATTTATTTACTTGCTTGCTTACTTCTTTGAGTTGGGGTCTCACTCTGTCACCCAGGCTGGAACGCAGTGGCACAATCATGGCTCACTGCAGCCTCCGCCTCCTGGGCTAAGCCTCCTGAGCAGCTGGGACTACAGGCATGCACCACCATACCCGACTAATTTGTTTAAATTTTTTTGTAGAGACAGGGTCTCACTATGTTGCCCAGGCTGGTCTTGAACTCATTTAAGTAATATTAAGAAATGCCCAAGCCTAGGCCTGTCGTCCCAACACTCTGGAAGGCCAAGGCAGGAGGATCACTTGAGCCCAGGAGTTCAAGGCCAGTTTATAGTATTGTGTTCAAATAAAGACTGCTTACAGTTAGCCATGAATAAAAACTATGACCACTTTCTATTTCCTTTACAACATTTTGTTTCCCTTGGGGTTAAACATTGTCTTCATTTTTGAAATTTTCTTTGTGTACTTGATATTTATTGCTAATTTGACCCCAAAGTCTTTAACACATATTCTGTCAGTTTCAGCATCCCGAAGCAGACTTTTCCAAAGCCTTGTCGCATTATCTAATCAGCATGGATACCTTCTCTGGCACATAGCTTTAATCCTGGTCTCCCCTTCATCATCATCATCCAGAAGATTCCCTTCACCTCTCCTTGTAGGATTCCTTGAGTTCAGACTCCCATGTTTTCCTCTTTCTTGGCTTACTTCCTTGTTTTGCTGGAGCACATCCTTCAGTAGCTTCCTGAGAAAGGGTGCCTGAGAGGTTTTCCACTTACCTATTTGGGCCTAAAAACCAGCCCAAACTTAGTGGCATAAACCAGCAACATTCATTTATTCTTGTGTCTTATGGTTTGAGGGGTCCACTGAGACCTTCTCACTAAGGTCTCTTTTGCAAGTGTAGTCTGATGGTGGAAGGAACTGGAGTCATCTCAAAAGCTTCCCCAATCAGAGGGCTGGCATCTAGGCTGGAAAGACTCAAACAACTGGGGCTTTTCAGGCATCTGCCTCCTCTATGTGGTCTCTCTCCATATGGCATCTCCAGCAACTTCAGAGTCTCTGAACTTCTGCAGCTTAGGACTCCAAAGGCATATGTCTGAGGAAGAGAGCCAGGCAAAAGCTGCGTCTCATGTTATTACCTAACCCTGAAAGTCACAAAGCATCAACTCTACCTTCTGTATTAGTTGAGACAGTCACAAAGGCTCACCTAGGTTTAAGAAGGAGAGAATGTAGATTCTACTCATGAGGAAGTGGCAAAGTTCTAAAAGAGAATGTGAAATTGGGACTATTAACCATTTTTGAAAAGGATATTCTGCTTCAGGAAGTAGGTATTTTGAGATTTGTAGTTTGAAAGTGCCACTGTTCTAGCCTCTTACCTCATTGATAGTTTTGCTGGGTATAGAATTCTGGTTTTGAAATCATTTTACTTCAAAGATGTGAGGGTATTGGTCCACTGTGTTCCCAATTCCAGTACTACTGTTGGGAAGTTTGAAGCATGCTTATTCCTGATCTCTTTTATATGACCTAATTTTTTCTTCTAGTAGTTTTTGGAATCTTTTTTCCACTGTGTTTTATTTTTTATTTTATTTTATTTTGAGTTGGAGTCTCACTCTGTCACCCAGGCTGGAGTGCAGTGGCCGTTCCCGGCCACCGCAGCCTTGACCTGCTGGGTTCCGGCGATCCTTCCGCCTCAGCCTTCCAAGTAGCTGGAACTACAGGTGTGCGCTACCATGCCTGGCTAATATTTTGATTTACTGTAGAGATGAGGTCTCACCAAGTTGCCCAGGTGGGTCTCGGACCCATGGGCTCAGGCAATCCACTCACACTGTGTTTTAAAATTGTATTATGATGTAAGTTAGTTTGGATCTCTTTTCAGTCATTGTGCTGGGCATTTAGTAAGTCTTTCAACATGGAAATGTATGCCTTTCTGTTTGGGGAAATTTTCTTGAATTATTTATTTGATGATTACCACTCTTTTGTTTTCTCAAGTCTCTCTTAAACTTCTTCATTCAGATGTTGGACTTTCTCTTTCTGTACTGATCCTCTTATTTTCTTATCTGTTCCTTTCTATTTGATATTTCCTTTTGTCTTACTCTTCCTTTTGAGAGATTCCTACAATTTTATCTTTCAACCCTCCTATGAAGTGTTTTGTTTATTCTTTTTACTTTTAATTCAAGAGGCTATTGGTGTTATTGTTGGTGTCTGAGTGTTTTTCCCTATAGTATTATGTTCTTGTTTCATGGTCATGATATCTTTTCTTGCATCTTTAACGATAACAATAACAATGTTTTTAAAGTTCTCTTCTCCCTCCATAGTTTCTGTTCCCTCCAAGCTTCTTCTTGCCTTTTAGTTTTGGTATTTGTCACATTGGAGGCCATTCATTCTCAGATGCATGGAAGCCCTTGGCTGTCCACTCAGGATTTACTCCCATTTCACATTCTCTTTTAGAATGTTGTCACTTCCCATAAAGAAGTAGAATCTATATTCTCTCCCCTTGAACCTGAGTGAGTCTTTGTGACTGATTCAACTCATAAAGTAGAGCAGAGGTGATGGCTTGTGACTTTAAGGTGAGGTCATAAAACAGGATGCAGCTTCTGCCTGGCTCTCTCCCTTGAGACGTGTGCCTTTGGAGTCCTGAGTTGGCATAAGAGAAGTCCAACTACCTCAAATTTGTTACTTGGAGACACCATAGGGAAAGACCACATAAAGAAGGAGATAAATGCCCAAGAAGCCCCAGTTGTTTGAATCTTTTCAGCCTGGGTGCCAGCCCTGTGACTGGGGAAGTTACGCACTTTTTAAAAAGCTAATGGGAGCTCTGAAGACGTCAGTATGCTGTGTCAACAGTGGATTCCACCAAGCGATCTGGTTGAGCCATTTGGTTGGGGGATTTCTGATGTCAGCACCTACTTGTGTTTTCTCTGAAACTTGTTTCCGCAGGAAAAGGTAAGCTTCTTGGATACATCTTTTGTGCATATTTCTGGTCTGTCTTGTGGTGTAGACAACATGCACTATTTGCTTTCAATAAAAACTCATGAGCTAATCACTCAAATTCTGGTCTCTAAATGTGGAAGGTAACTTCTGACATGGTCCCTTGAATACCGTCTTGTGTCATCTCCTTCCCTTGATGGGGATGGGACCTAGTGACTCACCTCTATCGAATAAAAGACAGCAAGAGTAATGGGATGGTTCTTAGATTGGATTATAAAAATATTAAGGTTTCCCTATCATATGCTCTCTCTTGCTCACTCTGAAGGAAGCCAGCCGCCATGCTGTAGCCTGCCCTGTTGAGTCTCACGTGTCAAAGAACCAAGGAAGGTCTCCAGCCAACATCCAGTGAAGAACCAAGGCCCCTAGTTCTACAGCCCACATGGAACTGAATTCTGCCAACACTACCTTTTTAAACTCGGAAGCAAATCTTCCCCCAGTCAAGTCTTCGGATGAGAATGAAGACCCCATCACTGCTTGATTACGGCTTCATGAGAGACCCTGAAACAGCTGCACCCTGGTTTCTGGCCCACATAAACTGTGAGATAAATAATTGCTGTTTAAAGCTGCTAAGTTTTTGCTAGTTGACTATACTAATAGATAATGATTATGTTATGGTTTCATATTTATCTTCTCTTCCTCAAATAAAGCAGTCAAGTCTTCTCCTTTCTGGGTCTCAAAAAGACTTGTTCTCTGAGATAGGCATTAGAGCTGTTCACCAAATATTCCCAGTTCTCCAAATGCAAGCTCACAGTGAGATGGCATTTCCTTGCCCCCTCGGGTTCTGCTGGGGCTGTGTGACTAGCCCTGGCCGACAAACTCTCAGTGGACATGGAGCATGTCTTCTTGGTTGAAGCATCTCAGTGCCAGTGCAAATCTCTCTGACACTGTTGTGTCCAGGACCGTGACCACACGTGGCTGTTACAAGTAAACAGAATTTAGAATTCTGCACCCCAGTCATACAATCCGCATTTCTAGTCCTCAAAAGTTACATGCATCTAGTAGCTACCATATAGGGCAGTGCAGATAGAGAACACGTCCAGAAAGTTCTATGGGACAGAATTCTTCCTTCTACACAGGAACCACCAAAGCCCTTAGGTGGTGGGGGCTTCTCAAGACTGGCTCCCAGAGTGGGGCTAACACGGGGCACAAGTGAGTTCCTGGCTTTTTATTTCATTGTGGTAAAATATACATCACATAGGCCAGGTGCGGTGGCACATGCCTGAAATCCCAGCACTTTAGGAGGCCAAGGTAGGAGGATTGCCTGAGCCCAAGGGTTCGAGACCAGCCTGGGCAACATAGTGAGATCTTGTCTCCACAAAAAATTTTTAAAAAATTTTAAAAGTATCAGGCATGGTGGCATACACCTGTGGTCCCAGCTACTCGGGAGGTTGAGGTGGAAGGATCCCTCAAGCCCAGGAGGTAGAGGCTGCGGTGAGCCATGGTCATGCCACTGCACTCCAGCCTGGGTGACAGAGTAAGACTCCAACTTAAAATATATCATGAAATTAACCGTTTTAACTGTCTTGTAGGTGTCCAGTTCAGCAGCATTAAGAACACTCACAGCTGGGCTCGGTGGCTCAGCCTGTAATCCCGCGCCTTGGGAGGCTGAGGGGAGCGGATTGCCTGAGCCCACGGGTTCGAGACCCACCTGGGCAACTTGGCGAGACCTCATCTCTACAATAAATCAAAAATTAGCCAGGCGTGGTAGCGTGCGCCTGTAGTTCCAGCTACTTGGAAGACTGAGGCAGAAGGATCGCCGGAGCCCAGCAGGGCGAGGCTGTGGTGGCCGGGAGCGGCCACTGCACTCCAGTCTGGGCGACATAGAGAGACTCCAAATAAAAAAAAAAAAAAAAAACACTCACACGGTTGTGCAATCATTACCACCATCATCTCCAGAACTTTCTTCTCTTCTCTAACTGAAACTCTGTCCCTGTGAAACACTCACTCCCTGTTCCCTCCCCAGCCCCTGGCACCGACCAGTCTACTTCCTGTCTCTATGGATATGATGACTCTAGGGACTTCCTATAAGTGGACTCACACGGTGTTTGTCCTTTTGTGACTGACTTATTTCACTGAGCATGATGTCTTCAGGATTCATCCATGTTGTAGCCTGTGTGGGAATTTCATTCTTTTTTATTTTTTTTAGTCTGAGTCTCACTCTGTCACCCAGGCTGGAGTGCACGCTCATGGCCACCGCAGCCACGACCTGCTGGGCTCAAGTGATCCTTCTGCCTCAGCCTTCCAAGTAGCTGGAACTACAGGTGTGTATCACCATGCCCAGCTAATTTTTTGATTTTTTTGTAGAGATGAGGTCTCGCCAAATTGCCCAGGCTGGTCTCTAACCCAAGGGCTCAGGCAATCCTCTCACCTCTGCCTCACAAAGTGTTGGGATTCCAAGCAAGAGCCACTGGACCTGGCCTGGAGACTTTCATTCTTTTTAAAGGCTGAATAATATTCTGTTGGATGGGTACACCACACTGTGTTCATCCACTCATCTGCTGATGGCCACTGGGGTTGCTTCTACCTTTGGTTATTGTGAATACTACTCTTATGGAATGGGTGTACAAATGGACATCTGTTTGAATGCTTGCTCTCATGTCTTTGGGCTTTATGCCTGGAAGTGAAATTGCTGGACTGGATGTTAACTTTATGTTTAATTTTTGGAAGAATATCATATTATTTTCCACAGCAGCTGCAGGGTCCTTAGCTTTGAAACATACATATCAACTTTTTTTTTTTTTGAGTCAAGTCTCACTCTATTGCTCAGGTTTAGTGCAGTGGTGCAGTCAGGGCTACCACAGCCTCCACTGCTGGGCTCAGGCGATCCTTCCACCTCAGCCTCCTAAGTAGCTGGGAATACAGACACTCATCACCAAGCCTGGCTAATTTTTTTTTTTATTTATTGTAGAGACAGGGTCTCACCAAGTAGCCCAGACTGGCCTCAACCCCCTGG
>CAUYQG010058974.1:0-17999 GCA_963574415.1 Tarsius wallacei | reverse complement strand
GAGACCCGCCTGGGCAACTTGGCAAGACCTCATCTCTACAATAAATCAAAAAATTAGCCGGGTGTGGTAGCGCGCACCTGTAGTTCCAGCTACTTGGAAGGCTGAGGCAGAAGGATGGCCGGAGCCCAGCAGGTCGAGGCTGCGGTGGCTGGAAGCGGCCACTGCACTCCAGTCTGAGCGACAGAGTGAGACTCCAACTCAAAAAAAAAAAAAAGAAAAGAAAACTTTTTTGTTTAATCCTATTTTTAAAGTTATTGCAATGACTGTATAGTTTATAGTTCTCCCAAATGCTTCTAAAGCTATCTACATGCAAGAAGTGTTAAGCAGCAGTATAGCATTGCGGGTGGGCCAGCCAAATCTGGATCTGGGTTAGCCAATGTGCTAGCTTTCCCAGCTGTGTTACCCTGGACAAGTTCTTCTCTTTGCTTCAGTTGCCTTATCTATAAAATGTTGTTCATTGTGATTTCTGCTTCATAGTGTTGTTGAAGATTAGGTGAATTAATGATAATAAAGAGAGTAGTGCCTGGTGTAGAGAAAGGAAAAGAAAAAAAGACATACATACATTAGCATCACTATTCTCTGTGCTTTGTTACACATGAGAATTCTAATTTCTGTTTAAACTACAAATGTTTCTTGCTTCCAATAAAAATGTAGTTAAATAAGCATTGTGTTAAAATTTCTGAAAGGAAGTATTACTGTTTTCTTTTTTTTATTTCATAGCATTCTTTTTTTTTACTTTGTAAATCCTAAATATTAGGTATAACATTCAAGTGAAGTGGATATATTATGACTGAATGTGATTTTTTTAAGTGGAAAGATTTTAAAAACGGTTTTGGAAGATGGTTGGAGGAGTAGTTACGATAGTTGTCTGGACTTGGTGGCATCAGTAGTTTAGCACTTGTGATGGTCAAGGATAGGCCCCTCTGTCTACTGTTTGTGTATAGGGCTACTTATAACTCCCTCTTACTCTTTTCAACACAGTGTCCCAGCTAGTTTCTCTCTTGGTACATGAATGGTTTGGGTTGATATGAGGAAGTCCAGGGATTAAAGGCCCAGATTTGGCCATATTTATTAGCTGAATTGTGGTGTTCACAGTTTCCAGTGTCATAGGCAGAGTTTTGCTGCAGTTTCTGAATAAATACAAAATTAGGGCTAAGTTGGTTTAATTCTAATCAATCTGTTAGAGATCTGAATCTCCTAATTTCTGAGAGTACAGCATCTTCGTAATAAATTAGACACCGAATATATATAAAGTAAAACATTTATATTTATTAAGGGCCCCATGGCTTTGCTTTGAAGGCATTAGAAATTGACCTTTTTTAGGGGAAAAAAATGCTTTTCCATATACTTTCTAAATAGATATTTATTAAAATGTTGGAAGAGTTATTTTTCCTTAATACAAAATTCTAAGAAAGCACATGAGAAGTGTTTAAAATGTCATTAGTTAAAAAATAACTTCATGAAGGTATACAAAATTCAGTCTTGCAGCCAACATTCAAATTATAGAATTCAATGTTAATTAATGATGGGACAGGGTTTGCATAAACTGAGAAAAATACGAATAATGTGGGACGAATACACAAAACAACTGTTGCAATTTTTTTTAAGACCCAGCAATACAGGTAAGAACTTTTTTTCATCAGTGTAAAGGTTCTATGAAGCTGCTTTATTGTGTCTTTATCTTCTTGGTAGAGGGTGGAGAGAGAGGGGAATCAGAGCCTTATGGACAGGCAAGTGCAGGACAGCCTGGTCCCAGCTGAGGTTATTGAGGTAAAACATATCACAGGGTGGTAACAGTAGGCCTTCACGTTCATCTGGACCAACCTTCTGCTGCTTGAAGACCTTCCACAGTTTTTCTACTTCATCAGTTGCTATTTCGTCATTGAAAAGTCCTGACATTGGATCTTTGTTCTCTATTTGTGAGGTGAAAGCCAGACTAAACACTGGGCATCCTCACTCTCAATCTGAATATTGATCTCATAGTTCACAGTTTTGTTTTTTATGGAAAAAAAAAAAAAAAACTCTACAAGTAATAGGAAAGGGGTATGAGAAGCATGAAATGTTGTTACACTTTACATCTGTTATCAGATCGTTTTTGACCGTATCTATGTGAATGCCAACGTAATTCCAGTTCTGATCGCTCTTAAGCCTTACTTTCCCATGAAGGCCCAGCTAGTTCTTAAACCTGAGATTTCAGGAGTGGCCAGTCACTTGGCTTCCTTCTAGATGTCTCATCACTTGGAAGGTTGCCAAACCTATTCTAGTCTTAAGTAACAGCACAGTGAAGAACTGGACAGTTCTTTACAGACTCTTTTCAATGGGTTATTTTTTCTGATACAAGAGAAACCACATCAGAGTTGGCAAAGTTTGCAGCAGCCGGAAACTCCTGGAACCTGGGGTTCACCACTGGCTGTTCCTCAGCAGTGTGGATAAGTTTAGTCATTAGTTAAAGAGTTATTAATGGGACAAATTGGGATCATCAAAAGGATGAAGAGAATTGTCTGAATTCTCCAATGACTTTTGCAATTGCCAAGTTTCTGATGCAGAGATTGTCTTACTATTAAGTATTATCTATTTCCTAATGGTTTGGACCACATGTGTTGCTTAGTATTACATGCTGTTTAGTTCCCAGATGGTTTTATTATTATATAGGTCTTATTTCACCAACAAGTCCTTTAATGGTCCAACTCATATTTTATAATCAGTGTCATCTCTGCTAGTGCTACTCCATTAATAGGTCTTCAGAAGGCACATTTGGGTGCAGGAGATCTCACTGAAGGAGATGTGGCAGTCATCAAAGTAAACAGCTGGAGGAGCTCAGCAAGCATAATTCTCTTTTGAGTCCTTGATGGTCCTTGCCTTTGAGAAAAGCTATAATAGGATATAAAATATATCTGACATTTGTTGTTAGATTGTGATTTTTGGTACACAGCAGACAATGACAGGTTTTATTTTTTTCCCTAGGATCAGGGTGGCTAAGTATATTTTATTTATTCTAGTCAGTTCTTTTTCAAATTTTTGGTCAAACTTACTTTTATTCCCAAATAACATATTAATATATAATTTAAAATCTTGCAGTACTTGAGCATTTGCAAAGACCTTTGTACAAAATATGTTCTGAATTTTCCATGTACTTAAAAATATTTGCAATAAACACAGGAAGTTGTATGCTGCTCTAGAATTATGTGACAGGTTTGTAGAATGCTCTTCCCTGACGTGCTTTGTTGCTTATAGAAATGACAAGCTTTCATAATATCTGTTAAACTGTAACTTGCCTATTGTATTCAATGCAGAATGCTGAGTTTAGTTAAAATGTTAAAAAAAATCATGTTGTTTTTTCCTCTCCTGCCTCTCAGAAAAATTAGATGGGGGATGCATGTGCTCTCCATGCATAAAGCATATTTGTTTTGAAAGACAGCACTCATAGGCTGTCAGTCATAACGACTTCGGAGAGTACTTTAAGAGCTGGGACATCAATATTTACAATTGCAAAGTAAAGAAAAGTACACTGAGTCACAGATACATGCGCTGGCTTGTTCCCTGATTCCCTCTCTCCCCCGAACTATTTAGTATGACTAGATCTATATGAAGGACTATTTTGAAATATGAATGGTGATTTGGGAATCCTCTAAAGTAAATACTGGGAGACATTGGTTAAATGCCCACAAGTCTTGTAAAGTGGAATTACTTTTCCTCCTAGAGTAAATGTATTGATTTAAAAACTAAAATCAGTGATACAATTAGATTGTGTTTTGAGTTTCTAGGCTCTCTTTCTAGTGTGCCCCTTAATGGCATTGTAAAGAGAACCTCCGAGGCTCCTTTCACCATCTGTAAAATGGGCATAATTATATCCACATCATGAGATTTTATAATACTAAATAAGTAGATGTATGCAGTAAAAGCTTTGTAAGTTATAAAGTGGCACATAATTGGAAAGTAGCAATCAAGGTAGCCCAGGGCTTTTAATGGCAGTATTGCTTTTTTGGGGGAGGGGGGTATTGTATTGGAAAATATATTTGGAGCTTGCTAATTAAATGTATTCAGTTCCATATTATTAAGTGCTTTATTACAAAAGTTAAAACATAATTTATTAGATACATTAGAAAGGTGACTTTATTATTATATTATCATCCATCTTCGAAAAAGAAAGTAAAATAAAAAACAGCATGGGCTCATTGGTAACACACTGTAGTCCCTGTTGTTGATTATATATTCTGTCACTAACTCTCGTAGTCTTGACAAATCACCATGTAAGAGTACTCTCTGTCTCTCTGGTCTCCTCAATGTAATGCCATCGTGAAAATATGGAAAGGCTCAGTTGGACACTCATCACAAAGTATGGTATGGATTCCAGGTAGGAAGGGGCTGAATTAATGAGAAATGGTTTCAGTGGGGTTAAGAATCTTGCTTAGGGGAAAAATGAATTTGAAAATTCCTGGGTATAACTAAGTACTTGGATGATTGTTTCTTCCTAAAATCAGTTAACACCTTGCCTTGATGCAGAAGAGCTTCTTAAATGATTTTTTAGGTTTATATGGCTTATAATTATTTTATAGAGGAGCATTTTTCTTTACACTATGAAGTATTACCTTTATATTTAAGTAGGATGCTAAAAGATAAAAATTTGGCCAGCAGAGGGAGTAGATTTATGTAAGAAAAGCACTCGAAGATGCATCTTCAGTAAACATGTATCTTGTAGGTATAACTTTATGACATACTCATATTGTGCAATGAGAGAACAATGGAAGGAAGGAATTTTGGGTCATATTAAAACTTCTAGCTTTTTATATTCTCCCTTTGGTAGTTTTTAAAAAGGAAAAAAAGGCAAATAATACACATAGGAACTTTTTGTTGTTGTTAATTCTTAGAAGTGAAGAATCTTTTCTTTTGTATACAAATGTCATGCATTTAAAAAACTAAATTAGCTATTTAGTAAATAAAAACAAGTTTTAAGTATTTGGCCCTGGGCTTAGAGCACATTTAGTCCAAAAACCTAAATGGGATATAAATAACACCTGAAATAAATATAAAACAAATTGTTTTGTTTGTTTGTTTGTTTTGAGTTGGAGTCTCACTCTGTCACTCAGACTGGAGTGCAGTGGTCGCTCCCGGCCACTGCAACCTCGACCCGCTGGACTCCGGCAATCTTTCCGCCTCAGCCTTCCAAGTAGCTGGAACTACAGGCATGCGCTACCACACCCGGCTAATTTTTGATTTATTGTAGAGATTAAGTCTTTCCAAGTTGCCCAGGCGGGTCACGAACCCGCGGGCTCAGGCAATCCACTCACCTCAGCCTACCAAAGAGCTGGGATTACAGGCTGAGCCACGGAGCCCGGCCCTAAATTCAACTTTTAAAGAAAACTTTAAACTGTTTTCCAAAGTGAATGAGCCATTTTATGTCAGTTGAGTTTTATCTTAAAAACAAGCAAATAAAAAATCCTCTTTACTTCAAGGCATTAATTTTGGAAGAGAAAAAATGTGTATTTTTTCTGCTTTAAAACAATATTAATTGTAATACAGGCTATCAAGTTACTAAAGGGTTTGGGTAAGTGAATAATATGGCAGGGGAAATTGAAGGAGACTATATAAATTAATCAATTGTATGTCATTACCCAATTTCAGAAACTTTACTTTTTGAGAAATTAATGTTTCTTAGAATCAAAAATGAGTTTTCTAACCACATTGCCTCCAATTTGCCAGTGGCTTTTGTTTTCTGTTTTCCTATGTTAAGAAAAATTCCACATCTAGATCGCATGTAGGCTCAGTGGGAACAAGAATGCAGATTGATGAGGCCGCCCTAGTCCAGTAAAAAGGGGTGTCATATCATTTGAGTATTTATTTGTCTTCTTGTATTGGGGGCTAATGTATTTATTTTAGGGGAAAAAAAGCGTTGAATGAAATCTACTTGTGTAGTTAACCCTTACTTGTACCCCACATCTCTATAATAGAATGTTAACAAAAATCATTAAATAACAAAAAAAAATTTGTTCACAGAAATGTATTGCTAATGGTTTAATTTGGGGCAGAATTATGGTGGTATTAGCACAGAGCTTCCTTAAAAATATGCTTCACACCAAATTATGTAAGTCGACAATTCTCTAGTTTTAGTTATTTGTTCTGATCAATTGGTGATTTTTAATCCAGAAATATGCAGTTTTCTGCTTGGAGCTGCAGAATCTCCTGCCTGCTCATTTCTGGGTAACCTTTTCATGACAACATTAACCAAAGGGGGGTGTGGGGCTACAGTGTAAATATAATTTTTTTTTTTTTTTTTTTTTTTTTTTTGTGCTTGCGGTGGGGAGTCAGCCAAAATCACAGATATCCAGCCTTACACAATAGGAGATTTGCAATTTGACCAGCCCTTCCCACCCACTGTGGCAAGTGTTCTCTTTTACAACCATCAGCATTCTCAAGGCAGCTGAATATGAGTCTGTAATTACAAGGGAAACAATGGCCGCAGGGCAGGAAATGTGCATGAAATATAATGCAGCTGAGAGCCGCATTAGCCCAAAGTGCTCTAATGGTTTTAGGACCTCGCCAGGTGGTAAGCTATCTCCCTGGATTTTCATTTCCACCCACCATTTGCCAGGTAACCTTTGCCCAGTCACTTACCTTCCCAGGGTGCTATCCTCAGAAGGGATGATGGGATTGGTCCTTTGCGAACCTGGCAGGGGGATCTCCCAGCTGGAAGAGGTCATGCAGACAAAGCTTACCGAGAGTGGTAAGCCTTCATTATATGGGCAGAAACAGAGCTGAAGTGGGAGGAAGGTCTACTTCAAAGCTGTGTCTACGTGGAGGGGGAGATGGTGATTAGGTGGTAAGACTTGAACGTCCCGGGGGGAAAAGCATCCCTGTCTCTGTATATTCCGGATAGCACGGCTTTTCTCAGTGGCAAAAGCGAAGGCAGTTGAATCACCTCCCTAATAAAAAGCATGAATTATATGTAACAGGAGGGAAAGCATTTTTAAAATCCCCTCAGCACTTCTCCAGCTTGAATGTGCATGTGAATCACTTGAACACTTTGTTAAAATGTGGACCCTAATTCGGTAGATAGGAGGTGGTGGCTGAAGTTCTGCATTTCTAATGCGCTGTAAGGATTGTCAGTGTTGCTGGCTGTAGAATCACATTTTGAATAGCAAGTCTCTTCCATACACCTCCCGTTCCCATTCTTTTGTGGGATGGAAAAATGAGACTCACAAAAGTACAGTGATGTAGTCAAGACATCACATATCCTTCAGTGGCAGGGCGAGTCTTGCCCCCGGGTCTCCTTGTTTACTTCCCTAACCTTATAGTGTATTAACAGGAAGTAGGAGGTGGAGCGCTCATAGAAGTTAATGTGGGGACAATAGATTCAGGCCTTAACAGAGCACGATCTAAGCAAACAGGAGCAAAAGGAGCAGACTGAGGACTGGATTATATGTTTTGTTGAACATATAATCTTTCTGAGTACTGTTAGGAGCTGAGTATTCTTCTTTTAATTAGCAGCAGATTTGGAGTAAATACTTTCACATCTAAGATGTCACTGCTCTCAGTTATTTAACAGGGAGGTCTAGAATGGTCTGAAGATATCTCCCAGCTCTGGCATTTCATGATTCTCTAAGGCATTTAAATCTGCCAGAACTGAGTTATTGATTATTATTCTGCTTATTTTGTTGTGGTGGTTGTTTGTTCATTTGTTATATTTTGTTTCTTCTCTTTGCCTCTAGAGGGCAAAATATCAGACTGAGAGAGAAGAAACATGCTTAGTTAAGACCAATGCTTTTTAGAAGCCTGTGCCACTTGCTTAAGTTTTGTTTCTTCCCTACATTTCCAGAAAAGTGTGATAAAGATGTCTTGAGTAGATAGCAGTCAATAAACGGGTTCAAATTTCCATTATGAACAGTTTAATAAAGACTTGGACCATTCTACATGAAAATTGGAATTAGAAGAAGATATCCTTATGTGGTGCATGTTTTCATTCGGCATCACTATTGAAAATGCATATCATAAAATGCTAATATCAACATGCTCTTGTTAAAATGCATCACATTTTCATACTTATATTTATAACTGAAGCTAGCTTACAGTTGGCTGAGGAAATTGGGGATTATACCAGAACATGTAGAGAAGTGTATTTCTTGTACTTCATAAAGGATACTTGCTATGCTTGAGTTACTGTTTACTCAGACCATATTTCTTTCCTCACTGAGGAAAGTGATTCAAATCTAATCATATCAACAGCTTCCTGTTTCATTTTATTATTGTATTTTTAATGCCTGGTTTAGTTAATGAGATTTGAAAGTCTTATAATTAGAACATTTGAAATAGAATTCATTAAGAGGTAGAGATTTTTTTCAACCATATTCAGAAAATTACGTGCTAATAAAATAGAAATATGATTTAAAGAATTTCAAATTGATTTTTACATTAATGATTTCAGTATTCAATCTTAGGAAGGGAAAAAGACTGGGGTTCAGCATGTAGGTTGGATATGAGTAAAAATAAGCATTTGTTCAACCCCTGCAACATTCACAACTCCATATTAGGTTCTGTGGGCTCCCAACAGTGTAATATGTGACTCTTGCCTGTTCAAGTTTCGCTGTCTAGTCAGAAAGATGACTGGCATCCATGACCCAATGAAGGAGCAACATGACATAAAACAGAATTGAATTAGTCCTATACAGTGTTGTTCAGACTGCAAGTGTTAGCTTTACTTGGAGACCTGAGAGAACAGTGGATCAAGAAAGTTTCAATGAAAGCGAATGACCTAAACCAGGGGAAGGGAGGACCAGTTGGAGGCCCAAACTTCACTTGCATGTAGACTACTTAGGTACAGAATCCTGACTTATACCCCTTATATTTATAATAAAAAATAAAGTTAAAGAAGTAATGAACCCCCACTTAAATTGAGAATGGTGGAAAACAGAGCTAGTCCAATTCATGACCATATGATCCTTTCTAGTTACACATAGTTTTGTTTGTTTGTCTTTGGTTTGTTTTCCCTTTTAAAATAGACTTTCTAGGTCATTACCAGTGTTTAGAGAAATAAACTACAAATCAGAACACCTGGATTCAAGCCCAGATTTCTGCTATGCAGAAAATTTGCACATAGCATGCCTCTGAGAGAACAACCATCCCAAAGGAAGAGGGAGCAGATGACCATAAATCCACTTCCATTGAAATAAACAAATGTCTGTTTCTGATTTACAAAGAGGAGAGTCATTTTTGAGGAGAGCACATTATCTGTCATTCAGATTTATTTTACTGTCCTATCCCATCTGGGTCTATGTCTGAGTATGGTGTTGAATAAGGAGGCTGTAAGTCAAAACATTGAAAGAGCTGTTTTATTTTCTAAAGTCTGTAAGACATTGAAATATAATCAGCCCCACTTTGAGATCTCTTAAAAGAGAGCTTCTATCAAAACAAGAAACATTCAACTTTTTATCTCCCGGATACCAATTCTTAGCTACTGTGGGCTCTGATGGAAGAAGGTACTTCCTTGATGACATGGGGCAGCTGGAAGATGTCAGCAAGAGGCCTCAGTAGCTACTGGAAAACCATGAAGTCTAGAGAAACTATCAATACTCAAGACCAGCCTTCCAGAGAGGAAAGAAACAGACAGTGCCACACAGTAACTAACTAGACAGCTTACTAAATGTGCAAGTAGATACAAATGGATGTGACACACCCTGGAAGATCCTCAGATGAAGTACTAAAGGTATTCTTTAATGAGTTGGAAAGGAGGGAAAAAGTGAATTTTTTTTAAAGTAAATTTTGAAGACCCAGACCCATCAATGAGACCTAAAACTACTCTGAATGTGTAAGGTATCATGTTGATGTTTATTCATCTTACAGTTCTCTAATTTTTTTGGTAAATACTTGTTTCTTGATCTTTTCTATATTTTTATATATGCCTAGTTTTTCAAGTTTGGGATATATTCTCTCATTTTCTTATTACAAATACTAGTTATTACAAAAAACACATTGTATCGCTTATTAAATTCATGTTTTCTATTTTTAAATATATTTATTTTAAAATTCTTATATCTAAATTTACTTTCTCCTATTTTATGGGAGGTTTGTATGCTTTATTTTGTCTCAATAGAACTTATTTTCCAGTTCAAGTTGAGAATTGCCACTTGTCTCTCACTTCTACAATCTTACTTTTTTATTGTTTAGTTTCATTTGGGGGGCAGTTTTTATTATCCTTTGGTTTGAGCCTCCAGCATGACTTCTTCATAATTTTTATGAAGACTTGCCATTGTCTAAGGGAGAGAAGGATATTTTGTTTTTAAAATGGTAATGGACTCAAGTGAAGCTTTGAAAAGTTCTTCCAAGGGGTTATTTGAACTGTAGTTTGTAAGACAAACCTATTATCTCTCAGGTGATGAAATGAAAAGACTAAGAATCTGCTGTGGCCATTTACAGTCACATGAACAAGAGATGAATTCGAGGAGAAGTGAGGGAGAGAGAAAAAACAAAAGAGAGTGAGTGAACTAGAAGCATCCACTACATGCTTTGTGTCCTGGTGTTCCCCAATACCCCTGATTACTTCATTTCTTTAGTCATGTCTATTAACTTCTAATCCATTAAATTTTTTTAAACCTCTCTTTCTTAAGCTGCTTTGAACTGAGTTTTGTCACTTGCTATCAAAGAAATTCTACTAATACATCACTCAAATGTGATTGAGATATTTATTGTAATTCTGTCATCTTCTTAATGTCATTCTCTTATCTTTTCCTGACTTGTGATACCTAAAATGTCATTGCTTCAAATGAAATGCTTTCTACATTTTTATTTGTATAACAATAATAGCAATAATAATAATAATAAAAAACACATTTGAAGCAATGAATTTCCCTCCCAGGACAGGTTTGTTCTACTTCATAGAGTCTGTATTCATTTTTATTTATTATTTTCTACCTATAATGCTGTGACTATTCTTGTTTCATTTAAATGTCAGTTTGAATTTTTGTTTCAATGTAAACAACACAACTCATTATTTTGTAAATGCTTAATATATTTTCTATTCATATTTTAAAATATGTTTTGTAGGGTGATAATTATAGGGTGATGTACTTATATAGTAATGGTTTTATTATATATCCATTAGATATGTTGTTAACCTGCTACTATTTCCTCCTACTGATGGGGACAATTTTTTTCAGAAACTTTGAGGGGACAGAATGTTGATTAAGTGCCTATCCTCACTCTCCTTAAAACATTTTCCATTTATATTAGAAATACCTTTAGTATTTGTTTGGATGATAAAAATTTATTTTCCTTTCAAATTTCAATAATGAACACACATTACTTTTATAATCAGAAAATCAAATATTATTGCAAAGACGCAGAATCTTCTGTTATTCTTGTATGCTATTCATACTAATAGTCTTAATAACATTTTCCTCTTTTGTCCTGCAATTTTCTTTGTCTGCCTGATATTTATTAGCTGTATAGATACAAGTGACTTAACCCCAGTGGATCTCAATTTCTTCATCTGTAGAGTATGAATATTAATATGAAGTTCATATGAGCTGTTTAGGAGTACAAAATTGGAATGTTTCAGTCTGAATATAAGGTCAATTTAAGGTACGGGAAGCTTGAAGTCTACAGGAATGTTTAATTTTCTGTCATTTTTCTATAATTTTCCAAATACAATGCTTTCTCAATCACTAAACACCCAAATATCAAGACAGAGCACGGCAGATTATTTTATTTCTCTTGATTCAGCTGAATGGGAAATATATTTAAATTGCAGGCCAATAAAATTTGCACTCCTTCAAACTTTCCATCCTCTAAAATTGGCTCCATTTTTCTTACTTTCAGAATCTCAACATTCTTATCTGTTTTATGGGATTAATAGCTCTGTGGGTGGGTTTTTGTAAAGATTACAGATATTTCATGTAAAATAGTTAATCTTTGACAGACACAAAGTGGGTGCTTGGTGAATTATGGCAGTGACAATATCTTTGGGGCCAAGTACACGTATGGTGAGAGAGTATTCAGGGCCTTGGAAAGAGCACTGGACATAACTCAGAAGTCCTGTTTCTCTTTCTAGGTCTGTTCCAAAGAGCTGTGTGATCTTGGAAAAAATTGCTTAATATTTCTTATACTTTTGCTTCTTCTGACAAATTTATATTAGAACTTTTTCTTAGCTAGTTGAATGAAGATCAAAGGGTGTAATGATTGTGACTGAGCTTTGCACTTTTAGTGTCTTACACACCATAATAATGTCCTTTGGAATAATTCCAAGTTTCTTATTTGACAATTAAGACCTTTCATGGTCTGACTTCTTCTTATAATTCTGACTAAATTTTTAAAATATTTCATCTCAAATCTTTACCTCAATTGTGCAAAATTACCCAAGGTTCCCCAAAGTCATCAGTTTTGATTAACAGGGTTCCTCCTGCAGAAAATACTCCCCCATGACCTCTTTCTAGCCCCTTTGTATGGCTTACTTTATTAGAAACTGAGGCCTCAATCCTCATGCCACCTTAAGCTGAAAAACATTTTTTAATTTTCCCATTTACATCACTTACCAAATGCTCCTGCTCTTATTTACCTCTTTATTCATTTATATCCCTCAGAAGTATGCGGGTATTGTTTCCCCAGAATCTGTCCTGGAATAAAATGCGTAAACTTAAAACTACATTAGCTGTTTGTTGCATAGATACAACAATGAGTCAGGTAGATACCCAAATCATTATTATTTCACTGATTTAAAATAATAATTTTAAATATAATTATTGGCCAGGCACAGTGGCTCAGTCTGTAATCCCAGCAGTTTGGGAGACCAAGGCGAGAGGATTGCCTGAACCTGGGGATTCGAGACCAGCCTGGGCAACTTGGTGAGACCTCGTCTCTGCAGTAAATCAGACACACACACACAAAAAAAACTAGCCAGGCATGGTGGTATACATTTGTAGTTCCAGTTACTTGGGAGACTGAGGCAGAAGGATCGCCTAAGCCCAGCAGATAGAGGCTACAGTGGCCATGAGCATGCCACTGCACTCCAGCCTGGGTGACAAGACTGAGACTCCAACTCAAAAAATAAATAAATAAATAAATGTATTAAGGAGGTGGCCCATACCGAATAAAAGTTTTAAGGAGGTGCATTGGTAGAGTAAGTTAAGTTTTCATGATGGAAGAGGGGGGCAATGCAATTATATATACACACACACATATATATATGCTTACATTTATATATATATGTAAGTATATATAATATATAAGGCGATATCGGATAAAATAATCATATGTAAATAAGAATTGTTTTAAGCTGGAAACTTTACAAAGAAGTTCTTTATATTTAAAAGCATTCCACCACAGAGGTTCAGGGTCAAAGATGCCAGACAGCCTTCTATTTCCTGACAATTGCTGGGACTAGGAAAAAAGTCTATTTTCTTTTGACTTTACTGCCATCTGTTGTTCAAAGAGGTAATCGCATTTCTACTATGTTTCAAAGTGTTACCTTAGATCACCTGCACCTGAATCCCACCCCAGAAATTTGTCAGGGTGCGGCATAAGGTCCTGCATTTTAAACAAGCAGTCCAGGAGGAAAATACTTGGCACAGGACTTAATGTACGTAGTGTGTGTGTGCAAAGCTTAGTGTACACAAGACTTCGTGCTAAGAAGGGATGGAGTCTCCTGTTTTCAAGTAAAAATACTGTCACTGATTTATTCCTGACTCAGCTGTCATGCAAGCCTTTTATTTATTATTCCTTGAACCATCCCCACAATCAGACCACCCCCTTACTCCCAAGCCTTGCCTTGAGTTGAAAAAGTACAAATTTTGTTGCATTTTTTTTTTTTGCTAGGTTCATTCAATGATTCACCATCTAACAAATATATGGATTTTGCTTTTATTTATCCAAATATATATCAACAGCATGGGGTGGGAGAAAACCAGTGTTTATTTGTCCATCCATGTTTTCACTTCAGATGCTTCTTTCTCTGTTTATAAATTTTCGTCCTCATTAAAGACTCAATTGTTTGAAATAAAGTTTCTGCTTTACCAAAATAGGCAAATATTCATAGGTGCAATCACATATGAAAGAGTTTCAAGTCATTACTATCTACCATGCAGAAGTTTCTACATGAACTTTTATATACCCTGATAAAGAGAGATCAGGACCTCAAGAACATGGGTCAATCTGGGTTTGGAGGATGAAGTGAGAAAAAGTATAATAGAATACAGTCCAAGGAGGGTAGTATTTCACTGTGTGTGTCAGGAGGTAGGCATCAAATCATCCTCTATCAGGAGCTAGAATGGAACTTGGATGTAGTTCAAAAATAGCCATAGGCCAATCTTTGGGTTTGTAATTTTGTCTAAAGCTGGCTCTGAGTATCAAAAAAACAGTCTGATGCTCCAAATTCTAACCCTGCTCATCATAATTCCGGCTTTCTCATGATAGCCCCAAAGGCTCATGCTCATCCTATCTCTGAACACAAACCTTAAATAAACAGCTGTCACAATGTATAACTTGAGAGGTTTATTAAGATCATTTTTGAGTCAATTATTAATGATGTGTAGAAAATTAGAGAATTCTGCACGTTATAAGCGTCTACTTCTGTCAACTCAATTTTTAACTATAACGACTTGTCAGTTTATGCTCTTTGAATGTGCGTCTCTTTGACTTCTTGCATCATGATAGTGTTAAATATTTTATCACTATTTACCATATTGATGTGCTATAGGTTTTGTGTAGACAAATGCAATCAAGCTAAGAGAGCATTATTTTAAAAGTTTATTGAATTTTATTAAGTGATATTAGTGTGTACTAAAATGCTTAAATGTACTGTTTAAAAATCAGTTAATTTTTAAAATTCTTTTATTATTGGCCAATAATTCATTTACAATATTTTATTTTCAGATTTATACTTTATATCTATAAGTGAGATTGACCTGATTTTTTCTCTGTGTATTTGCGCATGTAAGTGTACATGATTATGCCTATACCAATGCTTGTGCCCTTACTATATCTTATTTTGTTTTAATGTCCAGGCTATTGTAAACTTACAGAGTAAGTTGTACAACTTTCTCTTTCATTATGATTTGGAATGATTTATTTAACATGTGTGAATCATCTGTTTCTTAAACAATTAGTATACTTTTCCCCTCCATACTGTTAGGGCCTGGTATCTTCTCCAGAGTAGATCTGTGCTTACATTTTTAATTTCTTCTGCTATGATTGGATCCTTCAGATTTTCCAATTCTTCTGTAATTAATCATAGTAAAATATTCTCCAGAAACATATCACTGATCTAACTTTTTAAATTTTTGTATAAAATTTACCACAATAAATATGATTTATCATTTTGGGCACTCTTTTACATACAGTGGAGAGTCACTAGACTGTTTTTAAACAGGGGCCACTCAATCTGATCTACACATTTAGTGTAAATTTCATTCATTTACATACCTACAGAAAACTGCACACGTGATGAAGCTATAGCCTGATGAGTATTTATAATGACACTCATGTAACTAGGACGTACACCGTGATACATCTTACCAAATCTCGTTGGTAAGAGTTTCCACCTGCCACCGCATGCCTAGAGTGACTGCCTTTCTAACTTTTAGCCCCATCAATTAGTTCTGATTGCTTTAGAAATTTACATTATTGAAATTCTGTATTATGTACTTTTTTCTGTCCTGTGTCTTTGCTTAAATTAGGTTTGTGAGACTCATCTACGTTATTGCAGGTAGCATAGATGGTTCATTCTTATTGCTGTATAATTTTCCTTTGCATGACTATACCACAATTTATTTATTAGTTCACTGTGGATTCAACTATGATATTTTTCCATTGTGCTGGTTATTTGTTGTTTTCAGTTTGGGGCTTTTTAGAGTAAATTTTGTGAAAATTCTTGTCCATATACTTTAGTAAAACTGTGTATACAAATCTGTTAGGTATATAAGAAGCAAATGGTTAGGTTCAAATCTGCATGTATGTCTAACTTTTTTAGATACTATCATAAAATTTTTCAAAGTGATTGTACTGGCATTGTTCAGAAGTTTTGATTGATGTACATTTTCCCTGATCTTTTTTTGGTCTTAATATTTACTATTTCACTCTTTGTGCAATGGTATTGAATTATAGTTTTTATTAGAATTTTCCAGATAGCCAATTAAATTGAGACCCTTTCATATGCTTATGAGTTAAATGTTTATTGTTTGCCTTTGTTGAAGATCTTTTGCCCATATTTATGTGAGTTTTTAAAACTTTTTTTATTGATTTGTAGTATTTTTTTTTCTTTAGTTGGAGTCTCATTCTGTCACCCAGACTACAGTGTAGTGGCACAGTGATGGCCCATAGCAGTCTCAAACTGCTGGGTTCAAATGATCTTCCCACATCAGCTCCCCCGAGAATCTAGTACTACAGGCACATGCCATCATGCCCAGCTAATTTTTGACTTCTGTAGAGACAAAGTCTCACTATGCTGCCCAGGCTGGTCTCGATCTTCAAGCAATCCTCCTGTCTTGGCCTTCCAAAGTGCTGGGGTATAGCGGTAAGCCACTGTGACTGGCCTAATCTGCAGGAGTTCTTTATATACGTATCCTGGGTACATTTAAAAAATTAGATTTATGAATTTCAAATATTTTATCACATTATATATATGACTTTCATTTTCCTTCTTTTAATAGTCTCTTAATAGGACTTTATTCTCTTAATAACCTTAGATAAAGAGACATTCTTCATTATAATATCTTCCAATATATTATTTTTATCTTCTCATGGCATTTTTATATCTTGTTTGAGAAATCTTTGTTTACCACAAGATTATTTCTTCTTTTATTTCTTTAAAGTCTTTATTATTTAACTTTTCTCATTAATATTAATATCTGGAATTGTTTTCTGATTATGACAGGAGGCGACTCTTTTCACAATTCATTTCTCTTTCCATTTAGATAGCCAATGATCCAGCACCATGTAAAGGCAATCCCATCACTTCATCCTTTTACTACAGTTCCGTCTTTGCCATAAATCAGGTGACCACACACGTAAGAGTCTCCTTCTGGACCCTTTCACAATTAATTTTATATATTGTCTTTCATAAAACAATTTTACAAAATGCACTTTGAATTTTTATAATTTATAAATGAATTCTTTTTTTACTTTCTGTGTATTATTATGCAATTTATATACATGAACACTTCCATTTGTTCACTTTTTATCTTCCTTTTGAGCCTGATTTGTGTGTGTGTGTGTGTGTGTGTGTGTGTATGTGTGTGTAGAAAGCGTTTAATTCTAGATTCATTTTCAACAACAGAAGACTACCCCAATTTTCTATTTCATCTTGTTTCAGTTTTCTAGATTTTTGTCTAGAAATTTGTCATTTTGTTTGAATCTTCAAATTTATTAGCAAATATTTAAAATAAAATTATTATATGATTATTTAACATCTTTGTTTAAACGGAAACTTATAGCCCATGTATACTTAATATAATTGCTGATTTTGGAGGTATATTAATGTTGTCTTACTATTTATTGTGTTCCTTTTTCTCTTGTTCTTACTTTCTTTGGAATTAATAATTGTTTATTATTCTATTTTCTCATCTATTGGCTTAGAAATTACGTATTTTTTCTTTTATTTACTATGCTAGAGATGAGAACATGCAACATTGACTTTCTGAAGGCTGAGTAATTTTGCATATTTATCTCTATCTGAAATATGCAAAATTGTTTCAACTCCATTAAAATTATTTATCCTAACATATGCAATTTTTGACTTACATAAAATTTATACCTATATAATGAACCCATAGAATTTTACTATTTAGATTTTGCTGTGTATTTATTTTTTAAATTACTCTTTACTCCTTTCTGTCTTTTTTTTTTATACAATTTTTTTTTATTGTGATATTGAGGGATACATTTAAGGGTTAGGTACACAAATATGTCTCGTTCAGGCACCCTTGTTGATAAGAAGTGTCCCCCCATCCCCAGACAGGTATTTACTGCCATTAATCCCTTCCCCTATCCCTCCCACCCCCCCATCGTTTCCCACCACT